>JABFEB020000104.1:12177164-12187962 GCA_019775895.2 Stomatorhinus ivindoensis
CAGCCATTTCTGCAAAAGGATTCCCGACCAAGTATTGAGTGCATAACTGAACATAATTATTTGAAGGTTGACTTTTTGTATTAAAAACACTTTCCTTTTATTGGTCGGATGAAATATGCTAATTTTTTGAGAAGGACCTGTATATGTAAAGGACAATCAAAAATCAATATCGCGTGTGGTGGGAACAAATATTTTGTTAAACCAGGGACCTCCTACGACTGCCACATTATCCCAGGGGACTAAGGGCTAAAGCCCTGGGGGGGTTAAGTTTTCCTTCTCTGGATGTGTGGTCCTCCTTGAATGTTACGCAAACACCCAGCTCCATAAAGATAATGATACTGACTTTTTGTCAGTTTTACAATATGTGCTTGCAGACAACCCGAAACTGCTTTCTTGACCTTGGGGGGTAGCACAAGTACCGATTGGTCTAAACACAAGTCACATGGTGAGCAGTGAAGCCCAGCTTGGGCTAGAATGACCTTGCATGCCTAGTTCTTTTCAACTGTGCACCACTGAACACACTGCCAAGAACATGCTGTGTGTTATTGCTTTGAGTGTTATTGTCCAGTGAGAAATGCATTAACACTAAATATTCACAGATCGAGACTGAGAATGGCAAGAAGACCCTTAGCAACCTGGAGAAGATCCTAGACGACTACAAAGCCATTCGCCAAGAGAACTCAGCTCTGGCAGCAAAGATCAGAGATGCCTGAGGTTGACAGATTGCTGCATTGCTCCCATTGGTACTTGTTGATAATCTTGACTGGCAATCCACCTTGACTGCCTGCTATGGAATAAGCACACCATCCCCAAACTGACCGGCCCGTCCAGCTCTGCAGCAGAATTTTCTGTAGCGTCATTGCATTGCCTGTCCAGAAGAGTACCAAACTGGGGGAGGGAGGATTTTTTTGTACTAAAATTACTTTGAGATCATTTTTAATGCACATATTTACATAACGCTAGTCTTGAACATCTTAATCTGTTGCCATATGATGGGGAGCTCAAGGGGACTGCTTTTTGTACAAGTTGGTAGTACCTACAGCACTCCATATGTTGCTTTTAGCTTCTTTGATCACAGTGGAATTGATTGGATTGATCTAGTGCTGGATAATAAATATTGCATTATACTCAGATATTCTACAAGGGGGATTTTTTCTCGGACGAATTATTGGATATTGTCAATATTTCCAGATTATTTCTTTTCCCAATTTATCCAGTTTCAGATAATTTTTTAATAGCAAATATACTGTCCAGGATACATTTTAGCTCACTGAAAATTTCAGTATGCTTGGAAGTATGATCCACCTTATTTTTTTTAAATTTTTAAATAAACCAAAGGAAATTTTAATTGAATGACTATATCGAGGGTGTAAATTAGGTTATAAAGCTGCACACAGTAAGTGGTGGCCATTTGCACTTCTTGAGAGGGGATTTTGGATAATTTCTCTTAATAAATATGAGTGTGCTTGCTTTGGGTGTGTCCTTCAAGGTCCTTACTATGTATGACTGGTTCCATATCATAAAAGGCTCATTCCATGATAATGTGAAATGCTGGTGACTTGGTTTGAGGGATATGTCAGATCCTGTTCCATAATAACTAACATCAGTATCTTTTAATAGTAATTTCTGAATTTACCAGGGAGTTTGGATCATTTTAGAGTATGTTTTTCTGGTCTCCCACAATACAATCCACAAAACATGCTATTAAAATATTTAAATTTGATTTTATAAACTCATTTTCTTGTTACTATATACCAGTAAATTGGATCCGCAAAATTTTGTGTGACTTGTGATTTTGGAGTATTAGAGAGATCGTGAGTGAGTTGTATTTGTCTCAATTTTGTTTGTTTTAGTTTGTTTTGATCCTTTGAGCTCACAATGCTACTTATGGGGTTTTTTTTTTGCTGCATAGGAACCCTTAAGCGTTAATTTTGCTATTCGGCCATGAATGAGTGGTGTTCAGTTAGTCCTGAACTTTCTGGAAATGACCAAATATGCAGTCGCTGACTAAAGAGTGCAGGAGTGGTCATTGTGATCATTTTATGCCTGGTGCTAAATGGCAACTTAACCGAGTCCCCAGGAGGCCCTGAAACAGTTCAGCTATCACTTTTTATTATCAGTATTTTTCATTGAGAGAGTATGCAGATTTACATCAATCCCACAGATAGCAAGTTCATCTCCTTATTTAACAAAACCATATAATTTACACAATGATTAAAACCATATAATTTACACAATGATTAAAACCATATAATTTACACAATGACTAGCTGGAATTCCACTCTAACAAAATATTGCTGTTTAATCGTGTTTCATTCAAAATTTGTTAGGTACTGTGTTTAAGTCATTTTGATATCTGACCATGTAGTTGAATAGACTGGAATAAATATGGTTCTATTTGCAATCATCTTTAACTAGAATTTTAACTGGTCACATGAATGTCGTCATACTCTCTAATCCTGGGGACACGTTCTCCCAAAAACATTCAAACTCTCCAATATTTCTTGGTTCTTTTTTAACTTTGATGCAATTTGAAAACATACATTTGTTTGCAAAGTGGGTTCAGATGAGTATTTGTTCACCACTTGAAACGATGGGATTTTTTTACCCTTTCTTTTTCTGCGTTCCTCACTCCCTCTATAGTGGTCATATTCTGACCCTACACCTTAAGGGTTTAAGTATTGTGGGTCTGTTTCCAGTATAATGAACTGGGAATTTGCTCTGGTTGTTTGTACAGTTTCAAGTACAGGCTTTAGCATTGTGTCATAGAACCATATAACTTGTTAGTCTTCCCTGGATCCTTTTCCTAAATGAGGTACAAAGCACTTTTCTTCTCATACAAAATTTAGTTTCATATTCAGTGTACTTTGGTTCAACTAATTTTATTCCCAATGCAGTGTTTGTAATCAGTACTGATTTTACATTCATTTAATAGTGAGTTTGTCAACAAAATCCAATATAAAGTTGAAGTAGGGGAAAATATAGTCTTATTTTCTTTTTCTTGGTCCATGGTCAGTAGGAAAGGGTTTTGAATAACGAAAACTTTTGGGGATTTAAAAGTGTTAATTATGGTAATGCCAGAAAGCAAACAAAAGCACCACCTCTCTGCCTTTGATCGACATTTATGAAATACATCTACATATATGTTTTTATTAATGTTTTCCATATTCTGTGAAAAGTATCAATTGTCATTCATGCATCTCTTCTGACTTTTTCATGGTTGGTATTAATGCGGAAATATTTTAAATGAATCTATACCGTCAAGTTGAACTAGCACTGTGAATCACAATTGAATGTGGCTTTTTTGTTAGGTTCATTAAAGCAAGAATTTTAAGTTTTTGGGTTTTGGTGTTTTTTTTTTTTTTTTACATAATCTCCTTTCATTCTCAAAATGTTCCAGGATTATTTCCTATAGCAGACTTCCTTGTAATTACCAAGAGAAATATATTACCAGTCCTTACTAACTACATAATATTCAAAACACCATCACCCTGTTTGTGATAAGTGTTTATGGAACATGGCTGACGAGAAGGTAAAACTGTTTAGAAGCAGTTTTATCATGTATCAGACTGGGAATACAAATAGTTTTGGACCTGGACTGCCACAGGCACTTATCTTGTTATTGTGATTACTCAAAAAGAAATTTGACATTTTTTTTAAATCTGGAAATTTTGAGACAAATCACACTAAAACTGAATTGATTAGTGGCAGAAGGACGGGTGAACACAGAAGTCACTTGAAATTATGAATGTGATAACTGAAGAATGGATCTTATTACCATTTCAGAAAAACATTATATGGATGAAGATCTACATATGATTTTGTTTTGAAACAAATGACACAAAAATTGAAGCAGCAGCGCTAGATGGCACCGAAGGATGCCGAGAGTGAGGAAGGGAACTGGATCAAGGGGCATCCAAGAGGGCCATTTGGCCTTTAAATAGCCTGCGGCAATAACTAGTCAAAAATACACAACTGTGAAAACTTCATATTGTATTTGTGAATTCCTTGACATGAGGGGGCAGGGGGGCTTGGAGATCATTTTGTCCCCAGTCACAAGTATGACACACAGCGGACCTAGTGACAGCAAGAGTAAGAAGGGGTGCTTGCAGAGGACACTGGATATAGTGAACACTCTAGAAATGTGATATATTTCCAGGGACATTTCATTTTGAAGCCCCAAAATTGAAGCAGTGCTACTTAGTGATGGCAAAGGCTAGAGCAACATTTCTCAAACCAGTCCTTGGCGACCCAAACAGAATCCACAATTTTGGTCCCTCCCAACTCTCAGGGAATTATTATGACAACATCTAGTTTCATATGGTACATATTCGTATTTCCACAAATCCCAATGAAAGCAACTGTCCTGAATTTTCAGAATTTCTTAATATGGATTATTATAATATTAATATTAGTTTTAATCAGGGTTGGGATCAAGTCATTCCTTGGCAAGTCTGAGTCAAGTCTCGAGTCCAAACATTTCAGACCAAGCTAAATCTTAAGTCATTTGCCCCGAAGTCAAGGTCAAATCCTGGTCTTTCCCCTCATTTTTGCTGTCAAGTCATAAAATTTGTGACTCAAGTCCAAGTCAAGCTGTGAGTCATGTAACTTGAGGTCTTACCTATGTCATTTTATTACCTTTTGGGATTAAAACTTGCTGCAGTAAAAACCCACCACAATACGTCAAAGAATATGTTCTTTA
The DNA here is from genome assembly GCA_019775895.2 of Stomatorhinus ivindoensis. Classification (NCBI taxonomy): domain Eukaryota; kingdom Metazoa; phylum Chordata; class Actinopteri; order Osteoglossiformes; family Mormyridae; genus Stomatorhinus; species Stomatorhinus ivindoensis. The sequence goes on from JABFEB020000104.1 coordinate 12,181,867, forward strand.
TAGGTAGAAATAGGCTGAAAAGAAAGTGTCCATTTATGCTTGTTCATAAACAGTTTTATGTCTATGCATATGCAGAAAGTGGTGCATCGTTCCAATAGACTATCTCGGGAGATCTTGCATTCAGGAAATTGAAAATGCAGACAACAGAGAATTAATATACATATCAATTATAAAATTAACATTACCTCGACTTTTCTCGCGTCATAGGGTCCAAGATGGGACCCAGTCATGAGTCGATGCCCTCAAGTCCAAGTTGAGTTCAAGGCTTTCCATCACTTTTGTCAAGTTGAGTCACAAGTCATCAAATTTGTGACTTGAGTCCGAGTTACAGGTCAGTGACTTAAATGCCCACCTCTGGTTCTAATCAGACCCAGACATGCATTGTGCCTTTCCAGCCAAAGTGCTTAGGCTGTACTGCTTGTAATTTTCATATTTTACTGCTGTTTAAGGTGATGAATCAATTTATGGTGTTCTTGGTGCAGGCCAAAGTACGTTATGTTATGTACAGTACATATTATATGTGTAATATTCTTTGCATCAAAGCAAAATATATCATCTGTGAGAAGACTTACCATCACGCTGCTACCAATTTGAAAAAGCCGAGCAAATACGGGAAAATGGCAAAATGTGCCAATTTGAGGCTTGCAGTGGAATTTTCCCAAAGGTTTCGTTCACGAAATAATGAGTGCATTAAGTTTTAAGGATATGGGTATATGTCCAAGAAACCAGGAAACTACTTTTAAAAGTGCATTTGCTCTTTATCACGTCGGATGAGCGTTCAATACACAATAATGCCTCGAGGAAACTGAAATTCCAGCAACATAACACAAGCAACACAAGTCATCAGTCACAAGGATGCAGTTTGGGTGTTGTTTGATTGGCAAGCTCGTCCTTCAACCGACATCAAATTCGCCGAAATGGACTGCAGCGATTGGCGGAAATAGTCCTCTGTGCCATACGTCTCCTCCACACAGCGCGTGAGGAATTTCAAACGCCTTTAGTTACGTGGCTCGCGGCCGCTGCCCGGCTTAGAAACGGCTGCCGCTCTTCGGAAATAACGCGGAATTAACGGCGCAGTCACTGGAAACAGACCATTCTGCTACTGAAAGAGGAAAGAATAAACACCCGGTCAACTAAGTGAGTAATGAATGAATACACGCAACACGTTAATGCACAAAGCGAGGACTTGTCGAGTTATTTTGAATCGGCCACCTTACGATTCCCCGGAAAGCACCGCAGAAGTCACGACAGGTGATGGTTCCTGGTGATGTTCCTGCGAGTGGTATCAACGGTCTGTTTGCTTAAGTTTTATATTATCGACACCATGGAGTTGTTTTCAGCCGATACTGAGCCAGCTACGCGCTCGCGGTTGGCGTTGCTGACGAGCTAGTTGGCTAAACTCGTTAGCCTCGTCGTCGGGAGGCGAAGTTCGGCGTTATCATTTAGGACCAAGTTCTCTAATTACCTCTGAAAATAGACAATAGTGTCCTTAATGGCGAGGGACGCGAATACTCGCTGCCAAGCTCTCTATGGATTATACATGTTTGTATATAAAGAGTCCTGGGCTGTTGGCGTGCTCTTTTGTCCTGTCGGCTGTGATAAACCAGCTCCAGCGCTCCGTGTTTATATGTTAGATACCGGTTTCCTACCTCCGTGTTTGTATGTTAGATACCGGTTTCCTACGTAGGGGCAACCCGTGTTTTTGGATAAAGCTGGCATAAAGGACTCTGCTCCGAGAGGATATTGAATAACGCTGCAAGCTGCTTTTAGTTTTACTTCCTGTTGCGCTGTTTGAGATGTCAGGGACCCACAAAGGAAGCATTTATTGCTAATCTGCACAAATCAGTAGTATCCCTCTAACGTAACACTACATTTAAGGTGACTCGTTCTCACAGTCAGCTGTCTGGTATATTACATGGTGTTAAGAAATTCCCTTACGTCGTTGAAGTCAGATTATTGATGCATGCAACTTTACCATACACGAGATCTCGCACTTCTACTTTTTAAAGGTTTATTTTACAGATCGCATGGATGTAATTTAAGTTACAGCACCGACGATATGATTTTGCTGGCAGCTTCATATGCAATGTATCATGCGCTTTTAAAACTTGTTGCCTTTGAGAATGCATTTCTGAAGAAGTGCCCTTGGCATACTTTGGGGCACTTATTACGTAATCTTTATTCTGAGGTGCTGTTTTTACTTAGTAGGATTACATTATATGTTATTTGCGTGTGAATGACATCGCTTAAATCATTGTTTTTTTCGAGTAAACTTTTTGTTGGTATTTGTAAAGATCTTTTTCTTGGCTTTTTCTCATACACTTTTTCTTACAGTGAAATACAAGGTATGTGCTGTATAAGGTAACTGAACTGAATGACCAGAAGTGCCCAGAGTGTCACCATGCTAGAAGATGGAGAAGCTGGTGATCACGTGCCGTCGCTGCGGGCGGAGGTGGAGCGGCTGCAGATGGAGCTCCAGGAGGCCAGCCAGCAGAAGGAGCAGGCTGCCCGCTACGGCTTGGCGATGCTGGAGGAGAGCGCTGCTCTGAAGAGCAAGCACAGTCAGCTGGAAGAGGAGCACGAGGCACTAAAGCAGGAAGCGCAGCAGCTCCGAGAGGTTATAGTGCTGCCCTACATCCCTTTGTGTAGCACATTCAGGACAGGGTCACACATAGCCTATCCCAGGGCGGTGGGTGGGGTACGCATCACAGGGCGCACACAGGCTTCTTCACACTGGCATACATGCTGTGGGCTATTAAGTGACCCCGGGGAGATTGAAAGTGTGAGGCTACAGTACTCCCCACTGAGGCCCCATGCTGTCCAGCCACACTGAGGCTTTTATTATTCCCAAGTTAACATCACTCGTGACTACTCTTCTGGGGTGAATTCTGTTCTTTTCACCCTTATTTTAATGCTGCTGGACTTGTGAACCTGATGTACTTATTGTGATTTTGTTCAGTCAACTAGAAAATGGAACATTTCAGATTTGAGTCGGCTTCAGATCATAGGAAAGCAAATTTCAGACTTCTGCAAGTTGGTTAGTGGTTGCGTCTTGATGATGGGAGACTGCAGCACAGCATGAAATTTGTTTCTGGGGTCACATGTGCTTTTAGGAATTTTTCCTGTAGCTGCATGGGGAAGTTCAGCAGCATTTCCAGACATTTGCACAAATATGAGACAATAATTAAAGAAATCACAAGTATTTGATCCAAGACTACTAAGACATTGTAGAAGAAGCTATTGAACTTTTATTGCTCTTTTTCCACATAACATTTAATAGGATCGTATATAGTGAAATTCACAGGGTAGAGAAGTAGAAAAGTTTTTTTCTATCCTCATTGCCAGTGCATTTTCTATTGCATCTGTTTTGCCTTATGTTTACATGAGTTAAATGTGAATGGCCTGGCTGCTATGACTTACACGCTCCTTAGAATGCACAGCACTATTTTAAGTAACTGTACGTGTAGTGTTGATTCAGTGCCCATATCAATGTATATAATAAATACCTCATCAATACCCTCCTCAGTGACCATGTGTACCAATGTACCCCCTAATGTTTCCTTTGATAGTCTGTGGCTGTGAGAATTTTGCTGTTATTTATACTTTTAATTTGTTTTACACTTGAAAATGATGTAAATCATTTAAAATGTTATTTGATGCCCCACACACCACTGATGTGTAATTTAATAACCCTAATGTTACCCTATTGTGTCTGGTGTGTCCACTTTCAGGCTTTCGGCCTCTCGTCTCAGTGCCAACAGAGTACACTGCCATATTTGTTTACACTTTGACCATTGCTATTTAGCCATAGCGAATCCCTGGTAGTAAACAGTTACTGTGTGGTTGCCAGGATGTCTAACGAATGTGTCTTGGCTGGGTCATAGGCCCTGGCGGAGTCTGTGAGCAACATGAAGAGAACCGCTTCTGATGGAGAGAGTCGAGAGGAGACCCTCCTGCGGGAGTCTGCCAGCAAGGAGGCGGCCATGGGGAGCCGCCTCGAGGAGGTGCAGATGGAGCTGCGGCAGGCACGGCTTAACTTGAGCAACGTCCAGGCGGAGAGCGAGCGACTGGGAGGGCTCTGTGGCCAGTTTAAGCGGGTGCGTCAGTTTACACACACACACACACACACACTAGTCATCCATGCCGCTTGGGTGGGAAGTCATGAGAAAGTATAGTTATTTTTCAGCAGCGTAGCCATAACCTGACACACAGCAAGGTGCTCCCTTTATTTCAGCCTTATTTCAGTTTGAGTGTGGTCCAGCAATGCATTTGGTTTAACTATACATTTAAAATTGATCCAAATGATCAAAGCAGAATCCATAACAGGATTTCATTTTTTGTTCCATATTTACAATATTTTTATAGTTTGCCATAAATATATGCATTAAGTGTATAGAGAAAAGTGAGGAAATAATGTATGCTGTTTTTCAATATTTATGTCTGACATGCAACAGGGGCAGCATTACTACTGGCCCTATACAAATGAATCAATTGAATTTTCCAGCTTCTGCAGGGAGCAAAAAGCTCTGTTTTTGTGAAGATATGTGCTGTGTTGTAAAACTGTCGTTAAGTGCCTTAAAGTACACAAGTGTCTGAACTAATCGTGTTAAAAATGTTTGGGGGGGGGGGCGTGGATTTGGATACTTATAAACATTATTACATTGTCCTTTTTAAGAAAGGTAACTTATTTTGGGAGATTTTAGCTTTTGTGTTCACCTTGATAGCGCTGCAGTTATGTTACTTCAGTACGCTGCTTTTATTATATATAAATGATACCTTTTAAAATAAAAAAGCTATTTGCTTTTTTCATAGTGGAAAAAATGTCCTCTGTCTTAGGATTGTGAGCATCTGGAGACGGAGAAGGGACACCTCCGGGGAGAACTAAAGGAGTACAAGGTTCGGGAGATGCAGCAGCTGCAGGATAACAGTGAGCTGGAAGAGGAGAACGTCTCCCTGCAGAAACAGATCTCCCTGCTGAAGGAGAACCAGGTGAACAACTGCGGCCCTCAACAGACATATTATTTCTACTTATCAGAATGTGAAAATGTACAGATCCTGAATAAATATTAAACGTAATATAAGCAGAGCCGTACCTATAAATTCTGGACCCCCTGACAAAATGCCAACTTGGGCCTCCCCAGACAATTTTACTAATCTAATTTTGCATATTCAAGGGCCCTGTGAATCTGCCAGGGTATCATTGCCCCTCCAACTGCCTGGAATTTAAGTGAATCAAATTGCTTAAATCATTCTTTTAATCATCTTCAGGTTAAATGTAAATATCGTTAGTTGTGAGGAAGTCCATTGGGCCTTTTTCTAATAAACCTCTCTCTCGTGAAGAGGTAGCCAAGCTGAATGAGCAGAAGTGCACTAAGCACCACTATGCTGGAAGCCTGAGGCTGGTGATCAGTCACTCCAGACAGCGATAAAAATAATCTACTACTTCTGATGGGGAAAAAATGAGCAGGCATCTGACCTGAAGATGTCCTGTGTAAAAACCCAAGTAGGGAGTATGGGTTAGACCCTTAGCTACCAGCGAAATATCCAGCTCTAAGTTGCATTGGATAACTATCAACATGGTGAATAGCTATTTTAATGAGACTATTTGTTGAAGGGTTTTGCCAAAGCACCTCCCCTTGTCTGTCCATGTTTACTGGATGAGGATATTGTGACAGCCTTATGACTCCTATGCTTTCCATCTGGGCTGTGAAACTCAAGCCTTGTTGTTTTTATGTATCTGTTTTTAAAATGCTGGTGCTGCATAGGGAAGGTGACACAGGCTGAGTGGATTAGGGGTGTTTCCTTAAATTTATTCTAAGTGAATTTACAGCTATATCCTTACCTCCGTATTCAAACAAGAATTCGTCCTATGTAGCATCGGTTCTGTGAGTTTCTTAATGGCCCTTTTTAAAGCCTTTTGTATTTTAAAGCCTTTTCTTATCTACCTCATCTACATTGAACAACAACGACAAATTTATTTTTGTATAGCGCATTTTCATGACTTCACATCATCTCAAAGCGCTTTACAGCATCGCCACCCAAAGCCCCCAGTGAGTAAGCGATAGGCGACAGTGGCAAGGAAAAACTCCCGAGAAG
>JABFEB020000104.1:12207144-12221156 GCA_019775895.2 Stomatorhinus ivindoensis
CATGAGGCTTTACGGTCTGTCTCTGGTCCCCCCAGTGCCTCTCATGACATGAGGCTTTACGGTCTGTCTCTGGTCCCCCCAGTGCCTCTCATGACATGAGGCTTTACGGTCTGTCTCTGGTCCCTCTAGTGCCTCTCATGACATGAGGCTTTATGGTCTGTCTCTGGTCCCTCTAGTGCCTCTCATGACATGAGGCTTTACGGTCTGTCTCTGGTCCCTCTAGTGCCTCTCATGACATGAGGCTTTATGGTCTGTCTCTGGTCCCTCTAGTGCCTCTCATGACATGAGGCTTTACGGTCTGTCTCTGGCCCCTCTAGTGCCTCTCATGACATGAGGCTTTACGGTCTGTCTCTGGTCCCCCCAGTGTTTCCCTCACCTTCTCTAAAACATGCATATTTACTTTACAATTTAATTTAAAATTGTTTAAATAAATTAAAAATTGCTTTACCGCCATCTTAAAATGCTCTACCTTGTTTGTAGACTACAGTCCGTAAGTGATATGGGGCACTGCATGTGGATTTTGTTAATGTTCTGAGAACAAGGGTGAATATGACCCTGAAGTCAGTTGTCCATGTAGCTATCATTGCACGACCACTGCGTTCCCCAAGGTATCGATTTGGTCCGTTACGCCTTTTTGGTGTGTGCAAATGGTGCTGGCTGTCAACCAGGGTAAACATGTGTCACTGTCCATTGACGCACATTTTCTTTATATATCTCCAAGATTCATCTTCTTTCCATTGTTAGTGTAGTTTGGTCAGTTTTTTTTGCCAGCTTTTCTTGCTGTGAGAAACAGGTAATCGTGATCGTTTCTCTTTCCTCAAAGCTTTTTGCTTGCATTCCTTGATTATTCTGTCTCGAAGCACTTGGATTAGTGGAGTTCTTTTATTTTTTCCTTATTATTGCAGCTGTTCATAGTTCTTGTTGGTAATTGTGGTTGCCATGGGAGCCTCTTAACCTTCCACTAAGCAGTACGTTTTGCTTACAGGCAGCTTTGAAAGAATCTAATTTGATACAAAATGCCTCTGTATCCCATTTCATGGTTTGTTAATCATGTTCATTGTTTCAACTTGTTTTTGTGAGTTGCTTGACAAATTTTGGTAGATACCAAAAACTTGCGAAAATACTAAGTAATGCATTGCTTTTTAAATACGATTATATGGCGCTTAGTAATTGCCAGCTCCCCTGGCTTTTGAAGGAATCCTTTAAGGCTCTTCCTGTCTCTCAATGCTGTGATTGTTTCACGGCGGAGCCCAGCGCTCTTTCTGCTAAGCACCACGGGCTGAGTGACACATTCCTCAGGCAGATTGTCACAGACCGAGGAGGGAGTGACATGAGCGACAGCAGTGTGTAAAAACTCATCGTCGTATGTCAGCACTCCTCCTCTGGCCGGGTGCATCCCGACGGTGCCAAACGAGGCCGCCTGCTCCTCCGTGGCTGGGTGTCCGCCCTACCGGCACACCACCCTTTGGCTCTTCCTGCAGACGTGGGTCCCGCACGTAGCACAGGGTGGCATAAAGTGTGTTTTCTTTTCCCCTTTGTAAGGACTGTCTAGGAATCCAGACAAGCCTCTGTGACTTACAGCCATCATTGGTTTGTTTTATTTATTTTTAAGGAATCAAATTTATTTGGAAACAGCCAGACATAATTAGGGAGCAAAGCTTAGGTTTTCCCAGAAGGTAGACTTTGTTAAAGTGCATTCTTTGTGTGTGTGTGTGTGTGTGTCTCAGTATGAAATTATTTATGTATAATTATTCATAATTTATGTGGTTGCTTTATTGAAAATGACTACGCTTCCCCACTGTTTACTCCACTTGGCCAGCATGCATTTATTTCGCAGTAAATAAAACAGCTGATGTTTCAATCCTGATTCGTTAGACTGGCTCCCACTTTTCAGCACATTCAGTTATGCACCCCTCCCCCTTTCTGTTGGCGTGGCTTTCCCTGATTGGCTTGTTCACCAAGCACATTGACCAATCAGATATCTGTTGCTATATTCTGCTGCAGAGCTTGAATTATAGAAACAGCAGGCTTTTGGGGGTGATTGAAAGAGCATTGGTGTCACTGTTTATAATCATTTATGTTTGCCATTGGGGGACATTTCTCATAGGTCGTGTACCACCTTTTTTCTCCACCCCCCATTAAGTTTTCCTGGACTGAAAAACTTGACTTTTAAAACATTTTTGGTACTTTGAGTATAATCCTTAGAATTCAGAAGTATATAACAAATAGAACTGATTCATTTTAGATGCATACAAGAATGCGAAATTCCCATAGTATGTTACTGAATATCCCTGTTTGATACTACGATGTTTGAAATTGTATACTTTTGAGTATAGTTGCATGTATGTCATACAATCAAAAAATAATGGTTGGGGTAATTTTTTGGAAATTTTTTTAAATTTTCGAATACATTCATGAAAGTAGCTCACATTTACTTCACTTTGTATTTCGTATTTACTTGCGCGGTGCCTTTTCTGACTGGCTCACCTTTTCTTCCTTTTTTTTTTAGGGAAACCTGTTTGATTTCTTGAGGTTGACTGGTTGGAGGGGATCCAAAGTGTTCTACTTTGGGGATCATCTTTACAGTGACCTGGCAGTAAGTGTATTTCCCGCTCTGTCCGCCTGTTTTACTATGACTCGTATGCACACGTGTCCATGTGTCGAGCAATTAATCCATTTGCAGAATCACCCCCCCCCCAACACAGGTTCTCAACTCAATGCATGACATCGGTCTGTCTCTTTTGGGGAAAATATCATCCAGACCATTTTATGGGATCCCTGGAAACTCCAGGTTATTTCCTGTGTCCCATAAAATACTTTCACTTTGCATTATTAGCAAGGCTAATATTGTTCTCAGCTGTCCAGGTCCCTCTGTATTGGTCTGGCAGTATCTTAAAACAAACATTGAAGTTTAAAAATAGATTTGGTAGATGCCCTGTGCACCTCATCTGGGCTGCGGTGTTTGAAATGTTCCGCCTTGTTTCTAAGCCGCATTGATCTCTCTGTTTGCCCAAGTTATTTGAGGTCACAGTGAAAACACTCTCTGAGCTAAATTTTGTTGCAATATCCCTTAAAAGTATTCTCCTAATTTTCTTGGGAAACGGTGCCATGTATTTTATTTAATTAAAAAAAAAAATGTACTTGATCACAGAAATGGAACTAAATTGAGAAATTCTTAACCCCTGGGGAAACTCTGATAATGTCAAAAGTGGACTGATGGAAGGGCAATATTACTAAAATTATGCTTAGCAATGCTACCAAAGGAGCCGTGTCTGGAAAGCAGTAATTATTATTATGAAGAGCGGTTAAATTGATTGTAAGAATAAAAGTAGGTTCTTTACAAAATACTGTGTTGGGAATGTGCCGTCCAGTTCTGCTTGCCAAAGTAAATATTCAGCATCCGAAGTACAACTGCATAAAAGGGGGATTCAAAAGTCAATCAGAACTAAATTTCATGTAAATTGCACATTGTCTACCTAAATAATCATAAATAATCATCATTATCCAAACTTATTAAAGCCACTGCATCACCTCTTTGGGCACCAGTAGGAAAGATAGAAAGTGAGGAATTTGGGTGGAATTGCAGAATTGATTTGTCTAGTGAGTTGTAGGGTTGGATGTTGCAGCTACCTGTGTGTGACAATGACACTCGGTCCTGGGCCATGATGCTGCCCCCATGATCAGCGGCTCTCCGGTTCAGCAGAGTGTCACTGCGGCCCGGAACCGCAGTCGCTTTAACTAGCTGACACCGAGTTAACGTCTTGATTTCTCTCCCCTGTGCAGGACCTGATGCTTCGACATGGCTGGCGGACTGGGGCCATTGTCCCTGAGCTGGAGATGGAGACGAAGGTGGTGAACACGGAGCAGTATGCGCAGAGCCTCACCTGGCTGCAGGCGCTCACCGGGCTGCTGGAACGCATGCAGGTGCTTCGCTGCCGTCACTTCGTAATCGTGTCGGTCGCCTTTTAACCTACAGGCCCGTGAGCCTAAGTCTGTTGGTCTTTCGGTAATTTAATTGATTGCGAGAGCAGTTTCAGAAACCTAATGCCTCTTCTGCTTCACCTCTGCCTGCTCTCAGCTGCATCGTGATCCTGAGTCCCAGAAGGTTCTCCAGGATTGGCTGAAAGAGAGGGAGGAGCTGCGGTGAGTTAAAGCTTCCACCTTCATGCACTTCTTTCTGACTTCGGTCACGAAGGTGGGAGGGGACGAAAAAACCCCGTCGACTCCTCTCTTCACAGGGCCGTGACCAAGAACCTGTTCAACCCTCAGTTCGGCAGCATCTTCCGCACCTGCCACAACCCCACCTACTTCTCGCGCCGCCTGTGCCGCTTCTCTGACCTCTACATGGCGTCCATCAGCTGCCTGCTGAACTACGACCTGTCCTACACCTTCTACCCTCGCCGCACACCTTTACAGCACGAAGCTCCACTGTGGATGGACCAGCTGTGCACTGGCTGCATGAAGACGCCCTTCCTGGAGGAGATGGCCCATATCCGCTGAGACACATACTGGACACGCTGTGTATTTATATATTTAATATATATACATACACACACACACACTGTTAGCAACACTTAGAAACTGAAACATAGGTCAATGCTGCTCTTCACCTGTGATGGTGCTATTGTACTTTGCAAGCAAGTCACAGGATAGACAAGGTTTCCATTAATGGTTCCTTTACTGGTAATACCTAAAAACAAAAGGTCTCACTTCAGCGTTTGTTTTACGTCAAATACAGTATACACAGCTTGACTGTGGAGATCCAGATTATGCATATAGTTTGGTGTAATACAGGGTGTGAAACTGGACATTGTTAGGTTTAAGACTCTGGCACTTTTGAACAAAATAAACGATATTTCAGTGTCATTTTTACCTTTTCCTGCTACTTCTCCTGACGCCGAACTTCAGCTTTCGTATGCCTTGGAAACGTGCCACTGAGGCTGACCGTCAAAGTACGCATGAGTCTCTTGTTAAGCTAAAGGAGGGTTTGTGGGGCTGACAGCTGGGTAATGAGCCAAGATCCAGCCGTAGAATAGTGTTGGAAAGGTATGTAGCAAAGTGCTGTTGGGATAGTCAGGCGATGTAAGCTGGGTTACTGTTGGAGGGAAAAAATATGAGCTGTAATTACCAAGAACTCTGCTTGCAAATGTGAAGTATTGCAATATTTCCTTGTGTTTACTGGTGATTTGGAAAAGTGTATCTGAAACATTTTTTGTTTGAATCAAAACCTTGGGTTCACGGTGGTATGTGGTAAGGTGGTGGTAGGGTGGTAGTAGGGTGAGCAGCCTGCTTTAATAGCCTTTAGTATTTAACTTGAAACATGGACTTAGCATAGCTGCTGGGGGGATGTAACAGCCAAATCCTATAAAAGTGCACAACATGATGCTAGGATTTTTTTAAAATACTTAATGTACTATATTCTTTGGATTTCTTGTTTGAGAATTCATAATAAAAGTTTTATACTGAGTCCTGTTTGATCTTATATGGCATGAAGCAAGTTTCTCCACGGAGCACATATTGTCTCGGTCTCACACACACACACACACACACTTGTGTCAGGGTTAATAGCATCCATCCACCTCTCTGAAGCTTGGCTTCCCTTGTGATTTGTGGGTTTTGGTGCAGCTGTTGGATTGCTGACAGCCCAGATTGTCACAGGATGCCCTGTAAATAAGCCATAATTTAAAATCGCTCTTTGTTTCTATCCTCTCCCTGCTCTCCAATAAATCATTTAAATATTAATGCCCTAATTATGCCACCTCTCAAGTAGCATTTTTTTTTTGTTTTATGCACTAAATTGTGCTTAATTTTTTTTTTTGTTACACGTGAGGACCTGCAGCTGGCTGAAATTACTTTTGTTCCAATTTCATGTTTTTTTTTTTTTTTGCATATTATATGTAATATCCGTCTTCTGGCTGTGTATACTTAGCAGGGTGGCTATCCCAGTAATCACAGGGCACAATCACATCTGGGGTGTACACACCCTCACACAAACAATAGGGGCAATTTAGAGATGCCACTTAGCCTAATTATAACTCTTTGAACTGCGGAAGGAAATACACACAAAAAGTGCAGAACACACACAGAGCAGAGTTGGGACTCCAAATCCCACTCCTGTGAAGCAACAGTGTCCGTCAGTGTTTAAGGCAACTGTAAACGTTTGATTCCCATAGAGGTGTTTGCAGGATACGCTGCTTGGTTTCCCTCTGCTGGAATATTCAGGTACTGCAATTTCAAGTCCTGCAAACAACACTTGAGATAGCAATCAGTCTGCGTTTGATGAAGACCAGAGTCTCAGGCTTAATATTATCCTCAAAATTTGTGATAAATAAGAATGTAATATATGAAAATATTTTCTAATAGCTGCATAGGACAATCAGGTATAGAAAATGGATGGTTGGATGGACAGTTAGATATTTATACCCCAAAATATTCCAAATTAAAAGAAATAAGCAAAATATTTGGCAAGTATGTGGTTTCTTTGATTTTTAAACACCAAATGAAAAGCTTGTGTGTTCTGAAAAGTTGAGCTGCTAAAATTATATGGTAAAAGTTTACTAACTAAAGTACATAAATATGTATACATAGATGAATGTATAAACTTGAATATACAATCATTAGGAAGCGCATACAGATCTATATAAATGCCACTGATAAACAGAGCATGACACAACCACAGCTGCGTTGTCTTGGAAACATCATGATGAGGATGAGGCGTTCATTATCAATAATTTATACTAATACAATCATTTATATTATTGACGATAATCAAACTCACTAACCACCATTAACATTTTATGGAATTTATGTTTATTTGGTCTAATTAAATATGACCTTATATTTTGTTTCATATGGATGTTCACATTTGAAATATTCACAGGTTTCTTCACACTATATCAGGGTAATACACTGTTCTCAAACAAATGCACCAAGACCAAGACCTGTGTGAAGCCATCTATATTCTGCAATCAGTCACTATGATGATAATATTTCATAAATTCAGCCTGTGTTGGCACTGTGAGTTTTACATATAAATCAAAGCAATGAGAAAGGGTTCCTTGGTACTGCAATCTCTCATCCTGAGTCCCAGTGCCTTTGTCTACCCGGGAGATGATCCAGACAGGCAATCAATCTGTGAATTTCCAATCTGCCCATGTGTGCCAGCGCTGTAGGGGAGATTCGGGGGGGGGGCCCCTCGGCTGCGGCTGCAGTGCAGATGTAACGAGCAGAGGCGGGAGCAATGAGTGGGGTGGGCCGTCGTCGCCGCCACACAATTACAATTCTCATCTCTCTGCCAAGTATTTCAGATCAGAAGCAATTACTGCTCTACGCGGTTGCAGGTCGTTTCCATGCAACTGAAATGAACGAGCTGACAAGTGGGGAAAGGAAAGGCGTCGGGGCGAGAGTCTGCCGACTCTCCTGCACGGCACAAAATGGCAGCGGACAGAAAAACAGGCTTAGTGAGTGACCGGTAGTTGGCGGAGTCTGCTTGCAGGTTTGCTAACGGCTAACGACAGCAGATGGCATGCGTTGTGCTCCCCTGCCGTTTACCACGTGCTGGAAATCATGTATGTGCTCAGCCCAACTCTGCTGACTCATAACTCAAACACCAGCATTGTTTTCTGATGACAGTAGAGGGTCTCATCTGTAGTAATGATTAGTCAGCACACTGACTAGAGGTGAAGTAGCTCATGGACTGGTGCAAGAGCAACAATCTGTCTTTCAACGTGGACAAAAACAGAAGAGGAAGTCCCAGGTTGTCCTCTCCCCGTCGAACGTCGAGGGATCTGTGGTAGAGAGCATCAGGGGCACCAAATTTCTTGGAGTGCACCTTACAGAAGACCTCACCTGGATTCTCAACACCACAAGCCTGGTCATGAAGGCACCAGAGTGTCCCGACATGCTGCAGTGGCTGAGCAGTGCATGGCTCCCACCCCCAACCTCACCACATCCCACGGAGGCACTGTACGGAATGTCCTGAGCAACTGCATCACCGCCTAGTTCGGGAGTTTCAAGGCCCTGCACCAGACTCTGCTTTCGGCACAGAGAATCATCAGGACCTCTCTCCCTTGCATAAAGGATATTTCCCCCAAACACTGCAGCAGCACGGCCTCTCCCAGAGGGTGCAGTTCTGCCAGGTTCAGCAACAGCTTCTTCCCAAAGGCTGTCAGGACATTAAATATCCCACTGTACCCATCTTACCTCACACCCATTCCTGAGACCCCCCCTAACTGACATTAGGTACTGCAACATAATCTGATCATTCCATTCCACTGCTTTTATGTTGCTGTCTTTATTGTTTATATAGAATTCTTTTTCATTGTGCCTAACCCTGATCTGCATTTTGCACTTTAAGTACAGTCACTAGCAGTTCATATGTTGCACTGTGGTCCTGGTGGAATGCTATTTCCTGGCACTGTATATCTTAAATGTATACATCAAAGCCCACTTAACTTGCCTTGATATAAGTATATATACATAATTTTCTATAACAGGTTATCTAGCCTGGAACTGATCCGTAGAAGCAGATACGAGGGAAACCGTCAGCTTATAAGGTGTTAAGATGGCCAGTCATGGAATCTAACCAGGGGGATAACAGCAGATGTGACAGGCATGCTGGTCCTTGGTGCTGGGATGTTTGTCACCAGTCTGTGTTTGTACTACTAATCCCTTTGAAATTTAAAACCCCACACAGACACACAGGACGGCCTTTCTCTCCCCCAATTTATACCAGTCGCTTTGAGTCTTATGAAAAAAAGACTCTCCGATTAATGTAGTAAGACACTTCATCCTCCATTAGTAATAAATGTGTGGCAGTACAACCCTCTTCCTGCAGATTAGCTGAGTCGCTTCTCTTTGTGCGGGGGGGGGCCTTTACCGTGAGATAGAAGGCCTGACAACCCAAACTGATGCCATCTAACTACTAAGCTTTGTAACATCTTAAGGTTCAATTATACAAAATTTTCATTTAGTTATAGGATAATTTATCCTACCATTTGCTGCCCACAATACTATTTTAAGATTAAAAAAAAAAACATATTAAAAATAGTATCGACTTTTAAAAAATATCTGATATTTCTAAAGCAATGACCATATCTCGGTTGGGAGCGTGTCTGTCGCCATGCAACCTGTTCTGTGTTCAAATATCATCTTACATCGTTGTAAGAGCAAAACAAAGTAACTCAGAAGTTGTAATTCATTTAGTTGTGATTTCATGGGCTTTGTCGGTGACACTGCACTGCGCCTCAAAGATTCTGCTTGATTTTACACCCTTACTTTGATCATTTTTGGGGAGGGAATGGATGGGAAAGATGCTTTAATGTCCTTAAAAATACATTTTAAAAAAATACAGCCAGGTTGCCTACTGAAATTGTTTTGGATGCCAGTGACCAGTCATCAGGTCATTCATTTAGGAGTAATGGGGTGCAACACTGTTGCCATCAGCTATGAATGACTGTATTCTGGGCAAGACCCCAGACAGTACATTACTTTCACCCATTGTTATTAATCTACACACAAAATGGACGGAATATTAAGGTGAGAGACATTTTCCAAGGTTCCAAGGTTTACTCAGCTCTAGTACTTTATGATAAAAGAGGAAAATGCAGGAGAAATTCAACAGCAAAGCACTTAATCACTGATGTCAAACAATTTTCAATTTTTTTCCATTAAATAAAAACTAAAAAATTTGCAGTTTATGACAAAACATATGAGCCTAAAATTCAATATGCAACTCAAAGGATTTCTTTAAGTCTAACGTAAGTATTTCAAGGTGAAAAATGGCCATTCACCTTCTCAACATAACTGTGTACGTGCTTTGAGCCTAATGTTTAGTAGAGGTAGAACAAGATGTCCCAGTGGAAGCAGCTGAAAGCAATTATCTGTTAATATGCAACATTCCAAAGCCTCAGAGATCATTTACCTGTTTAAATTAATGCTTGTTTTTACAGAGGCATCCATAAAACTCAAGCGCTTCCAGAATCAGATTCTTAATACTGCGAAATAGAATATAAACTGGGACCTACATTTGTAGTTAGAATAATAGAAAATCTAATTCAGCTACCAAAACCTTATTTTTCGTCTACAACGCATGAGTATAAATATATATGAATTAACGGAAAAAGGCATTTAGTATTCTTTGGGATATTTTAACTTTTTGACAGCCATTCCAGTCAAGACGTGACAAAGAGTGTAAAGTAGCTTTGAGTCATAGTGTTTCCGCCAGTGCTTTGAAGATTAACTAGGAACAATGATACAGTACAAATGCTGACGCTTCCTCACATCCAACACAGCCCTAGCACTGGCCACCCGCAAGCTTTCCAGCCCTGATCTAAGTCCAAAGTAACCGGTAATTGGCCTTTAAATATATAAGAGTCTCCAGGTTTTTTGGCAAGAGCCTGCACCTCTCAGGCCTGAGAATCTTCCCTAGATTCTTGAAAATGTTCTCAACTGGGGTGGTGGTAGCTGGTACGGTGAACACCTTCTTAGCCACCTGGGATAGCTGGGGAAAGTCAGTAGCCTTTCGCTTCCAATAGTGCAGCGAGTCCTCTTCAGTGGGCTCCTCAAGGAGATACGTCGCCAACTCCTGCTCGATGCTCTTGGCCTGGGAGGCGGGACGCTGCTTGATGAAGGAGAAGAGCTTGCTGCGCTTGGATGGCGGGGGTGTGGGCTCTTGGCTGGGCTCCTGGGGACTCCTCACCTGGATGTGCTTGGCCACTTCCTTCAGCAACACCTGCCTGTGCCTCTCGGTGTCACTGCTCCAGGTCAGCTTGAACTGGGGGTCCAGGGCAGTGGCCGTCACATAGAGAGGGTCCTCCAGGATGCCCGACAGTCTGCGGTCCAGAGACTGGGCCAGGCCCACCAGAATGCCGGTGCACTGACGAGTCGCCGTCTCGGAGAGGTGCTTGCGTAGGCCCAGCACACATGGTACTGCCAGGCTGATAGATACATGCTTGTCTCCTTGCACCATATCCGTGGCCTCTTCAAACGGTTCAAGGACCTCCACCAGCTCCCTCAACACGGCCTTCTCAAAGCTAGTGAGCGTGAGGTCATGCCGATCGACCACGTCCTCTAGGAATTCGGCCGACTCCAGCAAGCGTCGTACCGTCTTCAGCTGGCAATTCCAGCCCCGCTCTCTGCTGAGAGCATCCCTAATGACTGGGTCATCCGTCCCATAAGCCTGGCCAAGTTTCTCAGGTGCCACGGTGGCTGTGACATAGTTGTAGAGGCATGCTGCTTTGGTGAGGGCTATGGAGAGTTGAGGGGAGGTTCGCAGCCCTTCACGCACACAGAGTCCTAAGGAACGGGCGAAACAGTCGATGCGATGAGCGCCGAAACACAGGTCCAGAGAGCTGTCCACCACACTCGCCCTTCCGGCCTCGCTAGCTTCTCCGACCATGACATCCTCGTCGCTGCTCTCTTCCTCTTCCTCATCTTGCTCGCCGCCGTGCAAACAAAAGCCGGGCAGGCGGAACATGGCGCGGCTCTCGGAGGGGGAGGCATCAGCCACGACCCGGAAGACTTTCCCCATGACGCCATGGGCGTGGGAGATCTCATCACACTCCGACAGAACCTGCTGGGCCGTATGGTTCCCGACGAGAGGTATGCATGCGAGGAGGGCGGACTGGATCTGCCAGTCGGCGGTGATGAAGTGGCAGGTAACTCCCAGGTAGCTGCCCAGACTGCTGGCCACGCCCCCCTTCCACAGGTCCAGTGTGATGCTACACGATTCAGCTGCAATCAGAGATTGCTTAGTAGCTAACTGGACCTGATAGGAATATCCCGGGAGGAGCTGCTTCTGGATGTAGAGGCAAGTCTCCGGGGTGTACCTGGGCTCCAGCAACTGCAGCAGCTCCCTAAAGCCCTCGTTCTCAACGATCTGCACCGCCTGCAGATCCCGGATGATCATTTTGGCAATGGCCTCCGTGATAAGCAACTGACGGGGATCGTTCCGGTCAAACTTAGCCACGACGCCCCCGACGTGAGACGACCTGGCGGCTTCAGAGCGGCCCCCTCCGTGCAGCTGCTGGACCGTCCCTGAAGCACACGCCTCCCTCTTCACATCCTTCTTCTTCACAAACTCATCATACATGGCCTGATGTTTGCGCTACAGCATGAGAAAAAAATAAGTGGAAGTATATCAATTGATAGTAGATTTAAGAATATAATAATATTTCCAAACACATTTGTTACAGATCTACATGAAACTTCCTTACTTGTGGTCATGGAGGGTCATGCCATCAAAGCAAAGGTTAAAATTACAAAAAGGCTACAAGCAGACACTGTCCTTTTAAAGGGGGAGATATTTCCAAACTGATTAGAAACTGTCTTACGCTCAGTATTACACCAGTAACTTGAGTAAGGCTCATTTGCTAATGGAATACATTTGTACAGTTTCAGCTATTTAAATCCTGTATCTTAATTGCATAGCAACGCAACGATAACAGTCTTTCCTATAACATAATGTTAAACCATTCTGAAGCGCAGTGTCAGTGTCAATCCTCGTCGGAATAAATGCACAAAATGCTGAACGTTGCGTCTGTCTAGCTAAGTAGTTAGCATGTCAGCAGCAGATTCGTAGATATCTATGCCAAGAAAGGTGCAAAAAATGACATGTGTCAAGCGGCACTCTGGGCGAGGATCCCTTGCAGCTGCAGTAATGTATCTATGTGAATCACACAATGTTGCACCTCCAGCCTCCCCGGCCCTTACCTTCAGATGCGTAACGAAGTTGGACGTTACTGACCGTTTCGCCTGAATCCTGGTTCCACAAGCCTTGCAATTCGATTCAATCTTTCCATTTTCCCCCTCAAAGACAATGTTAAAGTAATCCAGAATAGATACTCTCGAATTTGAAGCCATTGACAGAGTTTTCAACCTGCACTCGGAAGTAAAAAGAACTTTCTGTCGACTAAAAAATGATGCGACCCCAGATTCCTTTCTTTATCGTCCCCTGTGGACATTAAATAGATATGGCTGGCTAACTAGCTAGCTAACAAGCAGGCAAGGCAATTAATGCTGTATGGATGTGCTTTCGCGCGACAAGAAGAGCGAAAGAAAGCATGAATCATTGCTTAAAAATAAATCTCCCTTTTGCACAATAACGCATTCATATACAGCTTCATATGCTAACAGTGGCCGGCTAAGTAGCTATCTGAAATGTACCACAAAAGCCAAATGCCCTCTTTTTAATCCAGCCTTTCCACATCTGCAGCTAATCGCGCACAGCAGTTATTGCAAACATTGTAGACGCCGTCAAAGGCATTGAAGCCACTGGATTCAGTCTCCTCTGCTAAAGAGATATAGCTTCCAGGGTCGGCGAGGCTGGCAAATCTGCAGCGACAGGGATTACTCTTCTCCCATAATCAGAGATCGCCTGCTATTGTCGAGATAGAGCACTCCCCCTTGTTTCCAAGTTCAGATGTGCAAGGGACGGTAGGTATGCGCTCTATGATGATATTTCTTTCACGCCAGGATGCAAGGACCGCTTAAGTTAATCTACGAGTTGTCTACGAGTACAAGGAAAGCACGGTTATTTGTGTACTGTGAATATTTAAAATAATGTGTATATATTTGATCTGCACACCCCCACACACACGAACAACACGCACGCACATGTTTGTATTCATGTCTTTATGGGGACCGTCCATTCGTTTCTAGGGGAAGAACGAACCCTAATCCGCACAATGACGACCTCAACCCCCACCCAGCCCTCACCTTAACCATAGGTAAACAAACAAAAATACCAGACTTTGGGGGTTTTTTAGTTTTGTTATAGCATATGGTTCCCACAATGAAATATGCACATGACCCCCCACCACACACACACACACACACACACACACACACTCATACATTCGGATCAAATGGAGCACTATTTTTTTTTACTTCCGTGATGCTTGGTATTATACTTGATTGCTCATTATTAGTTGTAGTCAGGGGCGATTCTAGGTTCAGAGCTTTGGGGGTGCTGAGCACCCAGAGAGCTGCCCAGCAAGGCAAGATACACTTTA
>JABFEB020000104.1:12246330-12263426 GCA_019775895.2 Stomatorhinus ivindoensis
AGGAGCAGTCATAGCTAATAGGGAGCAGAGGAGCAGTCATAGCTAATAGGGAGCAGAGGAGCAGTCATAGCTAATAGAGAGCAGAGGAGCAGTCATAGCTAATAGAGAGCAGAGGAGCAGTGGTAGCTGAGGAGAGACAGAACCGGGAAACACCTGCTCCAAATGTAGTGAGTGAACATAAGGGCAGGAATGCTTCAGAGATACATGTACCAATAAAGAAAGAAATTAAAAATCACAAGAACAAACATGGGGGGGCACATTTCAGGAAAACGTACCTCATCTGAGCGGTACAGGTGTGCTAAGTACAACGAGAAGGATAGGCTGCTTCGTGAGGATAATCAAAAATATGATTTTATGCATAAAAAAAATTACATCATAAAAAAAGAAGTGACGAATGACACAGGCAACTGCTCTCCCATGGTTCTGCATCTCAGGACGAGAAGCCGATTTGGTGCAGTCTGGGGACGGGCACTCAGCCGTCAGCTGTCGGAGAGCAGGAACGAGGGCAGTGATAAACGAAGAGAGAAAATGAAACAGGGGGGCAGAGCATGGTCCACGTCAACCCCTGGTTTGGCTGGGGTCGCTTCACCCTCCTGCTTAGTGAATGCTTCCCGACGTCAGGGCGACGACATCCTGGATCTCTCGCACCATGAGAATGCGCGTGAGCATGTGCTCCAGTTGCTCCCGCGTGATTGGCTGGGTAGAGTACCATATGGGACTGTTGGGTGCCACCACCGGTTCAGGTGTTAGGTAAAAGGTGTCGTTGCGGCCCTTTACGCTCTGGGGACTGAGGCCGGCAGGTAGGGGGCCAAGGAGGAAGGTGATGGGGGAGGAGAGAGAGAGATGAGAGTGAACGGTCAGTCAGGCATGCAGTACCACTTAGCTTTAGCATTCAGGGGTGCAACATGAATAAGATCATGCAGAACTTGCGTGTGCTGTTACAGGACATATTGTGTAAAATGACTGCTTTTAATTTTGCTCTGTGTCTGCTCGAGCGCACATTTGTACAACTTGCAGAAGTCAAAGGTGAGAGAAAGGTGGGGAAGCGGCTGGCAGGTTTACGGACCCTGCCCTGGGCAGCCTTTGGCAGGCAGCAATGCTCCACAGGGTGCCGGGGGGCTCACTCACCACTTGAAGAGGTAGAAGTCGTACAGCTTGATGGGGCAGCGCAGCGGGTTCTCCGGGTGTTCCGCCTGCTCAGCGTACATGTCGTCTGTCACTGTAAGAGGGGTCAGGAGTCACTGTGTGCCAGCCGACTGCCCTGCCGCAGTGAGGCGATCGCACCCCCTCCCTACCTTTCTGGCCCACGTGATGCAGCCCCACCCCTTTCAGGTAGCGGATGCTGGTGCTTTTGTCCTTGGGGTTTGACGGGTTCTTCTTGGTGTGCCGAAGAACCTTGGAGAACGCCACCTTCATGTGCTGCTCCACGGTCTTCAATTGGAAGTACCTGCGGGATTCAGAGGATACATGGGACGCGGACACACCGCCGCGCTCCCTCGAGTACGCAAGCCGCTCGGACCGCTGTGCTGTTACCCCCCCCCCCCCCCCCCCCATGCAGTGTGGGGCCGGGGAGGAAAAACTCACTTAGTGTTGAAGAACATGAGCGTAGTGAGCAGAGTGGCAGGCGAGTGAGCACCCAGCTGCTTACACTCCCACAGCATCTCCTCCGTCACGTGACTCGGGATGATATAACCTGCCAACACGTGACAGTGACACGGTGACTCCTCAGCCGTGACGGTGAGCCCCGTCTGCGCACGTCAGGACCAGGAAGGGCACCTACCCAGCGGATGTACGCCTGGCTTCCAGCCATCCAGAACACGGTGCAGCCATTGGGAAAAACGTAGGTAGTACTGATCCGAGAAGATGTCGTCCACCCGGCCATTTTCAAACAGATACTGAGGAGGAACAACATACCAGCCTTCTAATCTGCAAGCCAGGTCAATGTATCCACACTGAAAATATACACAAGGAACCTCTGTGCCCTGATACACCCTCCATCATTACAAAAACATTCTGAACAGTGCTCTGTTTATGTACATTACTTTAATTTCGTAGATGCATTAGTCCAAAGCGATGTACAAATGAGGCAAACGGCTCATTAGAAACATGCGATGTCGCAGACCTTCTGTATACAGAGGAAGATGTAGTAGAGCACATCTGGATCGAAAGGCTCGCCCTCCAGCCCCCGGGCCTCCTGGGTCATCAGCGACAGGCCGATGTTGAGCTCAGCCACGGCACACGACACCAGGTCCTCCTGGAAGCGCAGAGGCTGCCGTCCTGCAGGCACACAAGCGCACGCTTAGGCCCCCGCAGAACGGCTGCGATGAGCGGCTGCGGCGGCGGCGCAGACTCACGGCCGATGGGGGCCAGCCGGCTCTGCCCGTCCTTCTCCAGGTCCGCGTTCTTGCTCTGCGCCCACAGCCGCCACACCTCCAGGCCCTCCTCGGGCTTCAGGGAGTTGGGGAGCAGCAGCGTGGGGGGGGCCTGCGGCTGCGTCTCCACCTCGGCCAGCTGGACCGTCTGAGTCTGCGGGGGGGCAGGAGAGCACAGAGGAGCGCGTCACCGCGGAGAGCCGGGCTTCGCACCGTCTCCCGTGACATGGTCCTGGACGATCCCCAGCCAGTCTGCGCTTCTGCTCTCACCCAGCTCCCAGAAGCCCGAGGAGGACCTGAAGGGGACCGTCTGGGGGTCCCCAAGGCCTGAGTTGGGAGACCCTACTACAAGCAACCTGCTGCACCCTCCCTCCGCCTTGCTTTCAGGTACTCCCCCCACCAACACGAAGACCGACCTGTAGTTGCTGCTGCTCCTGTCCGGCCGCCCCCTGGGTCTGCACCACCTGCTGCTGGGGGTCCCAGATGTGGACGGACTGCGTCGCACTGGGGTAGGCCCCGGCCACCGTCTGCACGGCGACAGGAATGTGGATGTTCCCGTTCATGAACTGCGCCGGGAACAAAGTGTTGGCCAACGTCTGGACCACCTCCTCCTGCGCGGTGGCCGTCGTGGCGGTCACCGGGGCCACCACCGGCGCCGTGCCGATGGCCAGCTTGCCGGCCACCACCATCTTGTCCTTGTCGTCGGCGGGGGAGCCGGCCACGTGGACGGTGCCGTAGGCTTCCTGCGGGATGGCGATGTGCGTGATGCTCTGCTGCTGCAGCTCGGCGCGTGCTGGGGCAGAGTACACGGGGATAGTCCAGGTCTCGCCCGTGGGGCTGGTAATGGTGCCGGTGGCGCTGTACAGGTGGGTGCTGTCCACTGTCAGCAGGTCGGGCCGCAGGGACAGGTAGCTCTGCTGCTGGCCCTGACCCTGCGGGATGGCCAGCACGGTGGCCAGCTGCTGCCCGGGGATGGCGTAGGACACCGTGATGGGCATGTCCACCTTCCGCTTCTTGGCAGGCTGTAGGACACCCCCTGCCCCCGAGCGCCGCTCCCCCTCCCGCGGGGAGCCCTGCTGCTGGGGCGACAGCGGCCCCATGGTCTGGATCTGGATCTGCTGTCCGCCGGCCACGGTCACCAACTGGGCCTGGATCTGCAGGGGGGGGGGGGAGCACGAGGGATTTCCCCTGATCGGCACGGCGGCCCGAGGGATTCGGCCACGTGGGGGTGAGACGGCACGGGTGCCCTGGTACGGACCTGCTGGTGCTGCTGCAGCTGCTCCTCTGTGATCTCGCCGTGTTGCACCAGCTGGCCGGCGGACACCGTCTGCAGCTGGGAGCCGGTCAGCTGCTGCTGCTGGCTGGGGCTGGGCACCTGGAGCACCTGTCCCACTGCCTGCGCCTGCTGCTGCCCCTGGATCTGCACCTGCAGGGTGAATGAGGTGGAAGATGCTGTTTAGGCTGTTTAGGGGTGCGGAGGAGGCACCAGGACTTGAAACGCTAAGATTAGAGTTAAGGCTGATCAGTGCTTTGAGTCCACAGAGCTCACACTGTGACCCAAGCCATTGTGAGCATTAATAACTGTGTGCTGGTGTGTCTGTGTTGCTCTGCAGTTACACAGCCAGAACACTAGGGGGAGGAGCACAGGGGTTTCAAGTTACATGAAAAACAAAATTTGAATAATCATCCATTTCAAGATTATTTAATACATGTAAGCGTATGCTTGCCGAGCCAATAATTATTTTTTCCCCTTGCTGTTTAAAACACTCAAGATAGGTTTAAGAGTAATTTATTTAGAACTCTTTTGCTTCATAAACATCACAATATTTATCCCAAAATAATCACGCCGCAATATGTAAAATTTTCCAATATGGTGCAGCCCAGTGTGAACAGCTGCAGTCGAGGCAAGAACAGCAGGCCAGCAATGAGCGAAACACAACTCGTCCGACACTAAAAATCCCCACAGCTCGAAACAAACAAGGAGGAAACATTTGCGCAGGTAGAAGTGTGAAGCTAACAATCACAGTTCATGCGGTACGCGTTGCCAGGACATGCAGTTACATTCTTGAGTGAGGCACACGTTCGGCTATGGGAACCTGACTATGGCACATCTATGGTGCAGATTCTACGCAGAAGCATAAATCAGCCCTCAGGCTCCAGAGTCAGCACCACCACCTCCCTGCCAATGAAGTTTCAACGGCAATAATAAGACAAAAAACAATTCAGCCTAGTTCACATTTAAATAAGCTAATACATGTATCCTCTAGGAGGAACATGACTGGGGGCTACACGATGTTCCATAAAGCAGGATCTTTCAGTTAGCTGGGCTAACCTAAGCTAGAACCAATGATCATCCAGTAAGCATTCCTATTGGACAATCATGACTTCTTGCTTAAGTTAAGCCAACTAACTGAGAAATCCTGCTTTGTGGAGCATAACCCTGGTGAGGATGGGGAACAGGCAGAAATAAACACAGAGATAGTGAGTGGGGGTAAACACCTGCACTTGGATCTGCTGCTCTGACACCTGGTGCACTGCAGCAGCCAGATGTGGGGACAGCTGTGCAGATGTCACCTGCTGCGCCTGTTGCTGCTGTGGCTGTTGTTGCTGTGGAGACTGTTGGACCTGTACCTGCACCTGTATGAACAGTGATAGATGCACAATAAAGAAAAAAACACTTCTAATACAGGAAGCAATCAGTATGGTTTATATTACACTTACACCGCAGTGTTGTTGAATTCTCAAACCTGATTGGTCAGAAGGGTGTTGATTAATTAACCATGACTATACATGTAGTGCTAGCCGGGCAAGTCATAATAAATCAATGCATTATTATAATCTTTAATTCTAATTGATATTACTTGAAATTTCAGACATAGAACTTAAAAATCATAGAAACTATATAAACAAAATTGCTACAAATCACTTGGACAACAACAGTGCTTCAGGCAGAAAACCAGGACCTGTGGTCAATGATTTAATACCAATACAATTTACTTATGATTTACCCTTGTAGCCCAGTCACTTCAGTCTTGATTAACCTGCCTAAAAGATCGGGTACACAAATCCAGGTTTAATAATCAGTAAACGAAAACTCACTTTTTACTCATAACAGCTGAATACCAAGAGCTTAATAAAATAATGGCTAAATATAGATTTACATTTCTTTCCTTGTGCATAAAAAATGTGCATTGTCAAGCATTAACCCTTTCATAATTATATATGTGTTATTCGGCTGTTTTTATCCAAGGTGGTTTTTAGATTTCCATCTGTTGTTATATCTGCACACCAAACTTTATCATCCGAGAGCCCCCTGAGAATCAGGACGCAGGGCCTTCTGGTCAGCTCTTAAGAAATCCATACTGCTTATCGTTATGCTACATGCATAAGACCATACAAAAGCTGAATCCCATCATGGACACCAACAAAACAGAGGCGAGGAACTCCCCGAGAAATACTAGTTTAGCAGCAGTCATTTTTCCCTAATGACATCAGCTTAAAGGAGAGGGAGCAGAGCTTAAACTCCTAATAAGTAGTTTCAAATTAACAAGGAATCATTTTATACTTGAACTTGAACCAAATCCTGTTTTCATCTTTTGCTCTATAAAAGTCTTAGAGAAGCACAGCCAGACCTCAAGCCATAATGTCTGCATGCCTTCTAGACTCCTCTAAATTTTCACCAATCTTGAGCTCATACATAACTATTCTTCAATTAGGTGGAATGACTATTCAATAGAAAATAAATACAGTGGTACCTTGGTTTGCAAGCATAATTCATTCCAGAAACGTGCTTGTGATCCACTCGTATATCAAAGCGAATTTCCCAATTAGAAATAATGGAAACTCAGATGATTCGTTCCACAACCCAAAAATATTCATATAAAAATGATTAATACAAAATATAAAGTGAAAAAAACATAAAAACAAATTAACCTGCACTTTACCGTTGAAAAGAACCATGGATGGTGTGAGGGAGACGAGAGAGGGGAGTGTTATTTTGTAGGACGACTTTCACTATAACTAACGGAATCACTGCTATCTGTTGGCTCACTGGAGTCTTTTTCCTTTTGTGTGACTTTAACAAGGAACCTATCCAATGACAGCTGCTTCTGCCTCCTTTTCGATTCCGCGGAAATGTGGACATTGCATTGTTGTTAAACAGATTCACCCCTCACACTGATACACCCTTAATCGGGTGGTGCTTTTCTACTAAATTCTGACTGTACGAGCGAGGCATGCCAACTGAGACCAGGCACGGGAAATGATTACCCACAATCCCACAGCGAGAGAGAGAAGAACCACTGGCTCATTTGTGATCACGTGATGCTAAGCATGCAAAGCGTATATGTAATACTCGTATTGCAAGACCTCGCTCGTTTATGAAGTTAAAATTTATTAAAACTTTTTGCTCGCCTTGCAATCAATGGTTTTACTGTAAACACAGAGAAGGCAAGATGGGAAACAGCACACAAAATGGTTAAAGAAAACGAGGAGGTGGGGTCAAAACAGCAGCACGGGTGTCACTTCCTTACAGGACAGGCCAGCTCCAACAAGGACCCCGCCACCTCTGTGCTGTCGGTGTAGACGCAGTTCGCCCCCTGCTGGTACACCATGGTGGTTCCACCCTGCTGGAACTCCTGCAGGGCCTCTGGACCTTTGCTGGCCAGCGATTCCAGGAACTCCTTCATGCGGTGCTGCGGCACGCTGCGGGCCTTCTGCCGCACATACTCCTCAAACGACACTGTGTTGTCCACAGAGTTGTTCATGATGATGCTCCTCACGTTCCTCCGAGGGAGATCTGATGACAGAAAGGCTGGCATGAAACAAGCATCCTCAAGATGTGCCATTGCTCAACTACCCCCAAAACCCAAGTGGCCATATAACATATGTAAGAGCCAAAACACATTAATATAGTCACCTCTATATACAAGAGAAAAAAAACATACTACAAACATTTTGAAACATCTGATACTCCTGTATAACCGATATACTACTCAAAAAAGTAAAATCAAATTATCTACACATTAATAAACACTAGTTCAGCTATTCAATTTAACATACGCATGTTTAACGTGCACAAAAAGGTAGCATTATTTCTTACTATGCCATGTAAGTTTCTGTTATGTCATAGGAGTTTCAATCACAGTGGTCTTTTTTTGGTCATATTAGGCCAATTTGGTCTCAATGTAACAAAAACTGTTTTCCCTAAACTTATACTTGAGAGTCACAGATTAACCACAGTTCCATTTATTGATTCTTCAAACCATCCAACCACCCATTTTCCAACCACATAAGTTCAGCACGGTCAAACAGGGCATGGGTGGGGGTGGTAACTCCGGGTCACTCACACAATATGGTCAATTTAGACATGACAACTACATGCATGCACACCCCACAACACGGGGGACGGGGGTCTGCATGTAATTTGTGTGCCAAAGGGATTGTCAGTGACACCAAGGTACCAAAGAAAATGGACAGGAAATCACAGCGATTTCTAACCAAGCAGCTGTGAGATTCTGACAGGACTGACAGGAGAAAATACGTCAGTATGGCAATTCCACTTACAACTGCCTCACACACACATTGTGTATTGTTCTAAAACAAATGCTGCTTCATTATTTTTTTAGCCAAATACTTCCTGGAACTTGGTAGGGTTTATCTGGTAAAAAAAACATTTTTAAAATACATATACCTGTATAGTAAGGTTATTTTGTTAATTTTCTGCAACCCTCTAGGAGTCAAGAGCCCTATGCCGAATACACCATCAGTACGATCGCGTACTTTTCACATTTACATTTTTTTTTCACCCTTTAAAAAAACGAACCTAAAAGAATTTTACAGCTTGAATTCTGCTCCTTCTTTTGGCCTCAGTAAAATGTACTGTTCCCTGGTAACAGTCTGCTTCTTTTTCACTGCTCTACTCGATTTGCTGATGTTTTAAAGCATTCGCCGCAATCGTAATTCTCGAAATCCCGTTTTTGTCCTCAGCCCCGTCCGCTTATGTGCGCATCTCCCCAAGCTACCTTAAATATCAGCGAAACAGCCCGTTGCGCCAAAACTAGGCGTTCAAAAGCAGTCAAACATTTCAACAAAACGCCACACAGCAGTGTGTCACCGACGAGTCTCTCCATGTGTCTCTGCGCATTTATAAAGATCATGACTGGTTAGCTGTACATATATGTATAAGGCGGTCATGTGATTTGATCCGTTTGCTTATCTCTGTATCATCGGGGAAAAAACGCATTCCTACCTCATTCCGAACCAAGGCTGGATTTATTAGTCAACTATTAAATAAAATCTCACAGCCACAACGTCTTTCTGGATAAAATAATTAAGTATAATGACAACGTATCACTAACAGCGAAAATACGTAAAAAGAACAGAAAGCCATTTCCGGTCAAAGGTGCAACCGGACAAAGTAACAAAGCTGGCCTGCTAGATTGGAACCTTCGAGCCAGCCCCCGAGCTTTCCTGCTACTCGGAGGCCGCCGTGGAGGGAAGCCGCCTCGGATCGGGGCGCGCTCTCTGTGCCGCGGCTCCTATCGGACTCGCGGTCCGTTTTCCGTGTGCGAGGAGGACTTAAAAGGAGGAGGGGGAGAGCGATGCGCGTCCCCGTTGCAGCCTTGTAGACAGGCACAGGTAATGGACGCGAAACAAAGACTGCGAAACGCACTAAAGAGGCTGTCAAACGGAGCCACACGCATATGTTCAGTATACACCAATCTCACTCCCACTGAGTATGAGTAATAAAACGTGACTGCCTTTTCACCTGGTGTGCTTTACACAACATCTAGTGAAAAAGCCATTCCAGTCCAAATTGAACACTTTGCACATTACTACGCGTGGTTCAAGCCAGATGCGTCTTCCCCAACAACAGCCTGTAATTAATTCAACGTTTAAGACTATTATACAGGCAATCGACTCCATAATGATTAGATTGTGCGTGGATAAATACCACACTAGACGGAATGCTCGACTTGCATATTACGTGTGTGATTACCATCTTCCCTTTCTTAATGCAGAGTAATAGAACGCTATAAAGTTCAAGGTCAGTTAATTAAATGGAAAAATACCCGTCAGACAGATCATTTGAGTTCTGACAGAAACCACTTATACTGTAAAACAGACAACAACAACAACAATGGTCTACATTCCATGGTACCAAAAAGAAGGCATTTTAACTCTTTCGATTTCGTGTCTGAGGGAAAAGTTGCAACCGGCCGTAACAATAAACGCATTTGCAAATCTTAACGTCATATCTGTTGAACAGGAGTCACACGTACTGTATAAAATGACGTTCTAAATCTGGGATCGTGTCAGTTTAATAACTTCTGCCACTAACAGTACTAAAGATGCAATGCGCCATAACCAGCAAACTCCGTCGGATCAGTTGGTATTTCTCGGCGGAAATCAAGTGCTTGGAACTCACAACAATGAGGTGGTAAAAGAGATGTAAACGTACACCACCTGCCCGTACTGGGCTTGACAGCTGGATTCGAGGTGTCAAGGAAGGGCAGCCCTTTTGGTGCAAGTGCAGCTTTCAGCTGACTGACTTTCAATAGCATCAGCTTGATTTTGGCGTCTGCCACAAAACCTCAGCTCGGTGCGTCACCTCAAAGTCCAAATACAATTCTGTACAAGTAATCGATATGCAAAGTAAATACTGTACTCGACTTTACTACAGCAATAACCAAATATAGCTGGCTCCTCCTACATCATCATGTGACTGGTTAACTATTAACCGTTAACTAACTTAACGCATCTAATAAAAATACATACCTTAAATCTAAAGGATGTGGGAGAAACCTAATATCAGATTCCGGTTCAAAATATAGGCTGTGGCCCACCATATTTACCTCTCAGAAAATCCAATAGCTTTAACTATTTATGCAAGAAGCGGCTGAATGTACACATTTACAGACATCACATAACACAGACCACATCTATTACAGCATCATTTATCCATAATACGAGTGCATGGGGGTGGCGGCTGGAGTGCACACGTATCCACCGTTCCCGTAGTTGTCATTTTGGCTCGTGCCTGCGGTCCCCCTCCCTACCTGTAATGCGCGCAGCCGCGTTCACACAACTGTAAACGCGCTTCTCCTCTCCAGAGTCACAGGCGCGTCACAGAATATACACATGTGGCCTGAAAATGAGAAAATATGCAAAGGAAATGCCAGCCACGCAGATCACCAAGCACAGAACGCCGTGTTTTTGTTCCTTTACGAACCCTTACCTCTTTCCACCTCGGCCTGGGCTGCTCCAGTCTACTTCCACTGGGTGTTCAGTGCAGCCGATTTACAACGTTGACACAGCTTTCTCGTGGCAATAAAGAACAAATTCTTTTTGCGTGTTATTTCTCGCCTGGCAGTACCACAGGTTTCTTGCAGTTCTCTATATTATTATTTTCCCCTTTTACTTCTACTCAGCTCTCACTGGGCGCCATCTTACAACCAGCCGCTCTCAGCCAATCCGGTGGCACTCGGAACGCTCGCCATCTCTCGCGAGGCTGCAGCAGCCAAGCGCTGAGGACTCACGGTGACTTAAAATGCCGAGTTAAAGAAGAATCGCTGCGCTATCTTATAGCACTGACAGCACACATCATTGTTGATTGGAAATAATCATACCCTCAAATCCCGAATCAGTATTATACTTATCCATTAGTCTATATTGTTTATTTAGATTGACACGCAGTGGGGCCCGCATCGAACTACATACGCATTGTTCTTAAAAATAAGTTTCTCAAGTCATTTCCTTTCGCTTTTTGTGTGCAATTAAGGAAAAAGCGACCCAAGTTGTTTTTAGTATTTAAGAAATGTACTCTAAAACATAACAGTCTGAAATGCAGAGTAGAGAGCACATAACTGCACCTTTAAAGGCGTTCTGTCTGCCTCGGTCTGCCTTAAAGAACCAGGCATGTGTCAGTGAGCCCTCCTCCCCCGTTTCAATCTTGCAACACGCTACCTCTATTGCTCTCTTAAGGTGGACCTGAGATAGATCTATTGAATGACTCAACGAATTAAGCCTTCACAGAAAATGTGTCGTCTATGGCCATGCAAAGGTTAATTCCCACAGTCAGCCCTTAACACTAGATTGGTCTAGAAGTTTTAGAGAGACAAACTAATGTACTGACATATGGATTGATGACTTTTTTTAAAACTATGAACAGTGAATCAAATGAACACAAATTATTATAAAACAATTTTGGTAAAAATTTTAGCTAACCAGGCATCATTGCAGTCTCAGGTTGATTTCTTGTACATTTCAGCCAATTACTTAATACACTTCACACCCGGGGATTATGTATAATGTTGGGCGGTCACATTTGAATAGGTTGCCTCTTGGAGAGAAAGATGGTTTAACCAATTCATAATTTAAAAACAAAACCAATATTTATTTATATTTTATTACCATAATTCAAAGATGCAAGCTTGCCAGGTGTCCAGGTGGCTAAAAGCTGTGCAACATTAGTAAATATAAGACTGGCCTCAGACTCCAGACCAGAAAAAAGTACAAATTCAGGAGAAAAAGGTTCCGGAACAAAAAAAGGTCTTGACTGGTATGCCAACAAGTACCAAATCAGATCTTTCCTGGATCTTCTTTCAGTGTCACTGTCCTGTTGAAAACCAGCTAGAGAGAGACAGAGATCAAGTTAAGTTATTTTTCATATTGCTAAAGAGCTCATACCTAACTCCTTACTGTAGACAGTTGGTTAGCTCATTCCATCTAGCACCATCATCACTTGCTAATATTTCCACCTTGTGGTAGCTTTGAGTCTCTCACCTTCTCCTTGGTGCTGTCGGGGTCCATGGAGAAGTAGCCCAGTCTCTCAAACTGGAACTTATCAAACACCTTCGCTCCACTAACTGAACGATCCACCATAGCCCTGTCAATCACCTGCAGGGAATCCTGGTAGAAAGAGTGGGGAATTTAAGAGACTGACACAGGAATTCTTCATTCTGGTGCATATCGGAACCCAGGGCAGTCCAAACGCTTTTTAAAAATGAATATTTTATTTATCTTTATTACAAGTCAAGATGGTGGATAAATTGAGTCTTGATTTTATGGAGTAGAGTGCAGAATAAAGCAAGCAATCCACCTATTCACCTGTTGTTCATTTGAAATTGAAAATGAAGAGATCACTCTCGAGTGACTTACAGGGTTGATGTCGCTCAGAAAGCCCCCAGGCACTACTTGTGGATCTTCCGGGTGACTATGCAGAAATCTGTGAGGACAGGCAGTCAGACATGAGCGCAGAAGCACTAGCGATCGTTATCAAGCACTCGCACGTTGGCACGCTTCTCCCTCCCCGGGGGCCGGTACACGCTTCCCTTCACTCACAGGCGCTCGTACAGGCGGACTTCACACTGCAGAGGCCGGCTGACCCAGTGGATGAAGGCTTTGGGCTTTTCAGCTGTGACTGTGCTTGAGCAAGTGACTTCCAGCTCTACCACCTTTCCGTTTTCATCCTAGAGACAGAATCACAATGGAGGAAAAGGTTTCCCATGGAGGCGGTTGGGTTAATCACAGCAGATGGGATACCGAGCTTACCTTAACGGCCCGCTGGAGGGTGATGACATAGCCAGCATGCCTGAGACCCACTGGCTGATCAGGGGTCAGTCGCTTGTAGCCCTTCTCCATTACCTGTAGGGAAGGACAGCGGTTGCTATTAGCATTAAACTGTTACGCTGCGTCACATAAGTGGTTACAGTATTGATCACTGACGTGCGTTTTGCTACCGGCACAAGGGCTGACCTCTCTGAAGTCGGTGCGCTCGATGTAGATGGTACTTGTGAAAGGAACGGTGTGATTGCCTCGCGCCTCATCAGCTGGGAAATCTGGAACCTTTATCTGAGTCTGATACATTTGAAAGAAAAGTGTGACTAAACAGACACACACACACACACATTCTGAAAGCGAGGCATCCTATAGGTCAGTACCTCCATGTCAAGGGGTAGGTTCATGATGGTGACCTTGAGCGGCTCAAGGACGGCCATGACACGTGGGGCTGTGTCGTTGAGCACCTCCCTCACACTGGCTTCCAACATGTGAGGCTCCATTGTTGTCTGGGCAACGGTCACGCCAACCTGGTGTGGTGAAAACCCGTGTCACGCTAACGGCACTCTGCAGGACTGTTCTGGGCCTCCACCACGCCGATAGGACGACCCCTCACCTGTGCACAAAAGTTGTTGATGGCCAGTGGAGGGAAGCCCCTCCTCCTCAAAGCGGTGAGTGTGAAAAGACGTGGGTCATCCCAGTCCCTAGAGGGCGATGTCACATTCACATTCAGCCTGCTGCTTAGACACTGGTATAACATTAACAGGAATGTGACGTTTCATATGTGCATATTTTAAAATATTTTTATAATGTAGATCTCAGTACAATCAAATGATTATACACCAAAGTTGCAGAAAAAATTAGTTCACTTGTAAATACAATGTTTTTCAAATGATCTTTGTGGAATTGTTTTCTAGTTCAATTTCTTAGTTTTTTTATACCAATATATTTTAAATTTAATACACTCTAGCGATGTCCCGATCCTCTTTAGGTACTCTGATGTAATCAATTTGATAAAAATACCTGAGTAAGATTTAGTAGTGTTCTTCCTAATTATATTTCTGCAAGTCCCTAATTTGCCCCATTGTATTAAAAAACACTCCACTGCAACCTCCTAATCGAAATATTGCAGGTAGCTGTTGGGCTACTTTTAGTTTCCAATGTAAAGTATGCTCGTTTGGGGAGAACTTAACTAATAGCGCGGTTATTTCCAGACAGTTGACATCTTGATAGTAGGCTTACTGCAGCGTGACACAGCCTTACAGTCTGCACAGCTTCCCATAAATTAAATGGACACAGCTAATAGATTGTGCTTCGAATTGGGCTGTGGTAGCCAATCACGATCATTTGATTCCCATCTTTCATACGAGTTCTGCACATCACTCATATGTTGTTAAGAAACCAAAATCCAACTGTGACCAGAGAAGTATGTGAACTTACAACATATTTCAAATGTTTTAAATTGGTTGCAGTGATTTCTTTCCTTCCAGTTGTAATACATTCACTAAATATATGAACTAAAAATGTCCTGGCCATTTTAGGTGCAGAATCTCATACAAACTTGGTGCTTTGGTAATATCTAAGTTATAAAACCTATTGCGGCAGATTTGTGATGGACAAAAGAGTGAAGAGTGATTTTTGACAGCAGAGCACCACAGAGGCGAATCTGCTGCACCTGACGGCCCCCGTCTCCACCAGCTTGATGATCTTTCTTTTGGAGACGACAGTGTAGGTGAGGTTAAGACGGCCATATTCCCACTGTACAGGACAATACATATCCAGGGCATTGCATAACCAGTAGTAGGAGGAACGCCTGCGTGACACGGGGTAACAAAAACAGAAAGTGCCGTCTTGAATGAGAGTTTCACCATTTCTCACTGCTGAGACAAAAATATCCCTACAGTTTAACATGTATGAAAAAAACATCACAGAGTGGGTGATGGCTTACCTGGCCTGAAACTCTTTGGTACACAGGGAGTGAGTGATGTTCTCGATTGAGTCGCACAGGCAGTGCGTGTAATCATAGGTTGGATAAATACACCTAAAGAGAGTAGGAACCACATTAATACTTGCAGCTGATTGCAGCATCAACAAGACCAGAGCCTAAATCTGAAATAAAATCAGGATGACCATCTATAACCTCCAAATGTAATATTTCACGGTAGGACGTTTACGGCAGCACCGGGGGACTACAGGGATGGAGGGGTGTGTGCTAGAGCGTACCACGTGTCCCCCGTGCAGTGGTGTGGTGTGTACTTTATGCGATACGCCACAGGGTCCTGCTTCCCGTCCTCCATGATCATTTTCATCCGTAGCGTGACCTCCCCCTCAGAAAAGACCCCCTTCCTCATCCTCTCAAAGAGCAACAGGGACTCCTCGATCGGCCGGTCCCTCCACGGGGACGGGGGTGGGCTGTGGCCCTTCAGCTCCTCCCCACGCTGGTGGCACACATAGGCGAGGCCCCTGCATACAGGACAGCGCAGACAGGGACACCGTTCACGTGACCCGCGATCCGGTTAAGCCACACGGGACAACAGTGTCGGCATGAGGAAGAAGGGGAAACGGGCATCGAAATGCCCCAGGAAGAAAGGAGTCTGCTCGCACTCACCGGTGAATAAGATCCACTGCAAGGTCGTACAGCTTTTGGAAGTGGTCAGACGCGTGGGTCACTGCGTAGGGCGTGTACCCTGTTTGACAGACACAGTGAAGGTGCTCCATTATGTTTCCAGCATCACCCCAAATCCTCTAAGCTCACCCATGCATTCCGAAGCACCCTGAGGTCCTTCTCCTTGTTAAGTAGCCATGCAGACTCACCAAGCCACTCGACCATGTCGCGGATGCCTGTGAAGTACTTCTCCTCCTCCTTCTCTGGATTGGTGTCATCATAACGCAGGAAGCAGATTCCGCCATTGGCCTAAGTGGCCCAGTACAGACATTATTTTTAAAACCTACTCACACAAACCGGTAGTGATATGGAGTGGGAGACACTGGTATTTTCTCTTGCTAAAAGAGACCCTCACAAACTGCTTTTGAAGTCAAACTGGGGAATAGGAAATATATTCCATTTTAAATATTGCCTTATACAGTACATTACCAAAATCAGCAATAGTCTTACAATGTGCATTGGGAGCTTACAGTATTGACTGGGACCTAACAGAGTTATTTTGTAACCCTATACCCAAAAGGCAGGGGATTATGGGAATTAAACCTTACGTACCTTGGCGTATCCAAAGTTGAAGTTGATGGCTTTGGCGTGACCGATATGCAGGATTCCATTTGGCTCGGGGGGAAACCTGGTGCGCACCTGCAGATGGAGTTCAGGACCGCGAATGATCAGAGCGTGTCACATGTTCGATGAGAGCGACCCGCAGGCGTTTTCAGCTGGCCCCCACACACTCAGGTTGAGGCCTACCTGCCCTCCAGTGATCTCCAGGTGTTTCTTCAGCAGGTTCATGGTGTTGGGTGTCATCACATAGCCTTCTGTTTTATAGTTCTCCCCTAGACGGAAGGACCGGGTGGTACAGGTCAATCCATCGGCACATCATAACCTCCAGCTTCTTTTAATAGCCCTGGAGGAAATTCAGCTTTGCCCTTGTGTTTGTGCATGAAGTCACAGTATAGTAAATACATAAAAATGTTTCAGCAAAATGTTTGCAAAGACTCATATGGCTGATCCCCAGTACTGCTTTGCTCACAGCATTTTTTAAATGAAAGTCGAGGATAATTAGGGAAAATTGGGTACGATAAACGTTTCCCTCACCGGTTTTGTGAAACTTCAAGGCCTCTCCTCTGAGCTGTTCCATTAAAGATTTGCCTTCAGTTTCCCCTTTAGCATAGATGAAAGGGCAAGCAGCGAGACTGGGTTACAAACAGTCACCTCACTGAAATGCAGACTATTACACTGGGTTACAAACAGTCACCTCACTGAAATGCAGACTATTACACTGGGTTACAAACAGTCACCTCACTGAAATGCAGACTATTACACTGGGTTACAAACAGTCACCTCACTGAAATGCAGACTATTACACTGAGCTACAAACAGTCACCTCACTGAAATGCAGACTATTACACTGGGTTACAAACAGTCACCTCACTGAAATGCAGACTATTACACTGGGTTACAAACAGTCACCTCACTGAAATGCAGACTATTACACTGGG
>JABFEB020000104.1:12263526-12275644 GCA_019775895.2 Stomatorhinus ivindoensis
GCTGCATACCTCGGTTGTAACGAGTGGTTATTTCAGTCAAAGTTGCTCTTCTATCAGCTTGAATCAGTCGGCCCATTATAGATAATTGTATTAATGAGAAATTGAACAGGTGTTCCTAATAATCCTTTAAGTGAATGTATGACAGACATTAACAGGCAAACCGATGGCCAAAAATAAATACACCCACAACACACCCTCTTCTTACCAACCACATCTTCTTCCTTCTTCATATTCTCTTGGGGCTTTTGTTTAGGAACCTGGAAGAAACCAACATGCAATGGTATTTGCAATGCATATTAGCTATCAGCTATAGCTACTGTATTTACTGTAAACTGATTTAATGCATTTCATAATATTACTCATAGTGAAGATCTGAACTACTACAACAAAACCCAGAATATTCCAAATTATTGATTAATACTGAATAACACTGCTATGCCCATATCTAAACAATGCTGCTACAGTACAACTTAGAGTATCAGGGACAGTTCAGCATTCAGCTGGACCGGTGTTTATCTCACGCCTGTTACCTTGGGCTTCTTCTCCAGGTCAGCTTCCGACTTTGGCCCCAAAAGGTGGAGGACCTGGCAGGACATTGAAGGAATCACACGCAGGGCACTTACAAGCCTGCCATATTTTTTGTAAACATACAGTCAACTGTAATCTAGACTAACTGATCCAGACCAACCTGCATGTCAACCTCATTTTTTATCATTTTCCCATCAGCCCATTTCAGTCCAGCTCTAGCTTCTCCTGAAGAAGAGAAAGAGAAACTACTGTCCTGATATACAATGTGCAGACTGCACGCTGGTATATAACATGTAGACCGCACCCCGGTATATAACATGCAGACTGCAACCAAGCACCACTAATTTCAACATGTGCTACCCGGCATCAACTTAAGACAGGCAGTGTGCATGACCTTACCCATCAGCAGTCCCATGTTGAAGCGATATCTCTCTTTGAGAAGCTGATCGTTGTGTTTATTGATCACTACCTCCACCTAAAACACACAGCAGAGTGAGCAACCCTCATAGCAAATGGCAGCGTATGTCAGTGTAGTCCACCACTGGCATAAGAGGCAAGTTATCAACGAAAGAATGTAGCAGTGCATGTGACAGTAATACAAACACCTTTACTTAAAATCCAGACATTCTCTGAGGTCCTCACCACATCCTCGATCTGCTCTGGGGTGATGACAACTCCAACTCCACACGCGGCGTCAAAATCCTCCTGAATGACGGCACCCTGAGAATGATTCTTCAGAAAATCCAGAGCAGCTGCGGGAAGTAAATTTACCAGGTGATGAGCATGGTCTAGTACCACAATCCTCCAATTCATGATTTTACGCAAGATTCTATTCCTAAATGGTGGCACAATTGTTAAAATACAACAGGAACTGAAAGATTCTGTGCAGACAGTCTTTCAATACAGGAAATCTTAATTTCAACAAATCAGAAGTGAACAGAACCTATTGACAACTTACTTTTTGACAAATTAAAAATCCAAATAACATGCTCCATCTTCATATGTGAACCCATATCTCTGCGATTCCTTAGGTTCTTAAATATCATGGTCTTTTACCTGAATAATATTTTATTTGTTTCTAGCTATGTGCATTTTGCGACCACTCCCACAGAAAAATCGACTATTCCATCAGTAAGTGTAGAGTCATACTTTATGAGAACCAAAACTTTTGTCCTACACTCACATCAGAATTAAACTATCCTTCAATGTATAAGTGTCAGAGTGTGGAAGGCATGCGATTGCCAAGGAATGTTGTTGTGCCTCTCTATGCTCTGAGCACTGTGTGCCAGAGCAGCATAATTGTATCTTTACTTATGTGCCTGCACTACTTTATACACAGGTACGTGTACCTGACAGCTGCAAATCTGTAGTGATCCTGCGATGGACGACTTGTTCAGTGAGGAAACGAAGGTGATTGGCGTCCTTCAGACGAGAGGCCATGCTGTACAGCAGCGTACCCGTGGCTTTGTCCACACCTGCGGGCCCCAGGATCTCTTGAGCCTACAGGGAACATGGAACATCAATCCCATCAGCATATCAAAATACAGAGGCTCCACATGCCCCATCAAAATTTATTTGTCATCTATATATGCTTTAGAAATATTCTTTAAAAGTTCATCATATTTTAAAATATAATAATACTTTAGGAAAAAGAAGCCTCGCACGTCATCCTGCTTATTTCCAGTTCATCAACTAATTGAGCAAACACGGATTTATTTTCTGTTTTACTGTAATTGATTGAAATTTATCGCAACCAATACACAAAGTTGGCTTTAAACCTGAAGAGCCTATTAAAGTTAAACATACGATATTATAAAGGCACGCCTGGGGAACTTGCAACTCCTGACCAACGTCAGCAGCATTGCCTCTTCTCTCCGATTTGCACATGACTTCACTCTGCATGCCTTACCCAAGAAATCGCTCGCTTGAGCGCCACGCTGAGTGATTCATTTTTCAAAGTTTCCTTGGCTTTCTGATCACTTAGTCCTATGGAGGCGAAAAGAGTCACTGTATCTGCCATCTTCTTGTAAAACCCAGTCACACCACCGCATACCGATGAAAAAAGAAACTAAACCTAAGAATAATTTTGTTCCTGACTGGAACGGAATCAGCAACGTCTGGGTACCTGATTGGTTACCGGCCGTGGGGGGCGGGATTTAGACTGATTGCGTCATGCAAACTTCCTGCCTAAGCATTTCCTAGGTACTGTCTTTTATAATATTGGTAATTTTCACGTATACTTGCCTAGCTTGATTTAAGATATCGAATATTATTCGGCATACAAAACTCAAATTAATTAATAATTCGAGTGGGACTGTGCATGAAAATCAAATGCAACCAGCCTGTAAGACATTACTTCCCAGTCTACTAGTCCGTCTACTAGAACGGGGCGGAGCTTATCCTCCCATGTGTTACACAGCTAGTTAAGGTGAGACAAGAAGTGGTTCGTGCAATTGCGTGCAATAGTTACGTTAGCCTATATTGTTGTTGGCAATACTTTGTGTGTGTGTATAAAATTGGGGGCGATGGGGTGTATATAGGACTGAAGATCGCGTTGGTTTTGTTGTACGCATGCTAAGCTGTCGAAAGACTATTAGAAGTTTACTGCTCTTGGCTTTGGTGTAATAGTTTAATTAAAATGTATTTCTGACGTGCTAAATTCAACCCATAAGGCTGCGACGATGGTCGGAAAAAAGCGTTTAGTGCGCTAGTTTGAATAGTTTTGTTCACTATTTTGCAGTCACATTTATGTTGTGTATTGGTTTTAATGAAAACTTCGCTACCCGCACCCCTGTATATAATAACCCGTTGTAGAAAATGAACTAATGAATGATATATGCAATAGTATTATATATAAATATATACACATAAGTCTGAACTACTAGACATATACTAAGACATATACGTATATTAGTATCTAATGTATACCACTAATTAAAAATTGATTTTCTTTTGTTATACTTTCAACTTTTGGAAGCAAGTCTTTTGTTTTGGATTGCAAATATGTTGTATAATACAAAGTATACTTATTTTATTTGAAGGTGGAACTAAAAGAATGGATTTTATTTTGTCGACTGTATTGCAGGTTTGTTAGAGCACTTCCAGTATCGTGACTGCAAAACAGTCCCCATGACCCAACATGCCGTGTTCTCCTCTGGAGCCAACGCGTGGCGATCATTCTGCTGTCCGCGGTCAGAGCTGCGGCTGGACTTCACCCTAGGATGTGGACAAACCTTCCGGTAACTTCACACCACTGCTATATGAATATAACGGGGGGAAAATCAAGGTAGCATGTAAACACACATCTGGATATAGGAGAGCATATATCAGCATCTGGTGTTTATTACATGTTTTAATCATTAGTCTTTTTTGTGCTATTTAAACAAATAAACAGGTCATATAATTGCTGAGACATGCGACTGGCATAGTCGACGTGTGAAAAGTAACCTAGAAAAACTTGTCTTATTTTAGGAACTTAGTACCTTAAGCAATAAACAGTTGGCACAAGTATATTAGCTATTTATCATACTTAAAATGGTATACTGAAGATTTCTTTATTGTATCACTATTAACTAACACCTCTTAAGAGTCTGTAGGGTTGTTTTGCTGTTAATGAGGTTTTTATTTTTTCTGTCTGTACCCCCTATCTCCTCCAGGTGGCGTGAAACAGCTGACGGGCACTGGACAGGGGTGATGGGAGGCCGCGTCTGGACACTGCTGCAGACAGAGGACCGGCTCTGGTACCACACTTACGGCTGCCAGGTCAGCGCAGCGAGGCAGGCCGGCAGGAAGTGGCAAGGGGAGGGCGAGCGGCTCGAGACCATGAAGAAACCAAGAACGGAGGCAGCGGCTGTGAAGGAGGAGCCTGAGGGTCGCACACTGGAGCTTGAGGAGGCGACCTGTCAGTGGGACGGAGGTGAAGAGGAGATCCTGAGAGATTACTTCCAGCTGACGGTGCCACTGGGGGAGCTGTACAAAGAATGGGCCTCTGTGGACCGTCACTTTAAGGACATCGCCAACATATTTACAGGTGAGAGCACCTTGGAACCTGCAGAATAATGTCTTCTGTGGCATTTCATAATAACACCTGGTTGTGTATGATCCAGAAAGTCTGGCCTTTGTGTTGGATATATGAAGTGGGTTTGCCTGTAGCTATACTACACTGTGTGCAGAATTATTAGGCAAGTACTATTTCCGGACATATATTTTAGCAAAAGTTGGGCAGACTTGTAAAAATAAATTCTGAGGTTTTCTTTTGCTCCAAATAAATATATTTAGAGAGAAAATGTTACATTAGACTTTCACAAACAAAGATAAATGAAAAGCTCTTGATTTTCAGTGTGCAGAAATATTAGGCAATCAGAAACTAAGTGGATTTTCCATTCAGATTGCAGTTTTTTAAAAATGGTGGCATTCGATTCTAAAGAGTTTCTGTTTCCCCTTTAATTTGATACATAGTTTTGACAGTTAATTTGTATCTTCTTCTCGCTACATGCTTCTTCCATCCTCTTTTTCTGATGGCCACAAAACCCTCGATTGTACAGTAGTCATGTTTTACAGGTTTAGCAGTTTTGATTGTTTTGCATCCCTCTGACTGGTGCTTTACAAGTTTGTGTTTTTCTGCTCTCTGCAAGGTCCTTTTTGCCCATTTTAATAGTCATAAAAATTTGCCTAATAATTCTGCCCAGGAAAGTATCATTGTTTCCTGTTTTTCTCCAGACAGAAAGTACTCAGACAAAATACTGAACATGCCCTGGCTTTTAGACAGTTCATTCTTAATTACAGATTCATCTGGACTGAAAATATTGGTCGGAAGAGAAGATAAAAAATATAATACACACTTGCCTAATAATTCTGTACACAGTGTATATGTGTATAAGAATTGGGGCACCTGGCAGTTACGTCTACATTTGGACAATTCCATGCAATTCTACGCTTCCAAGTTTGGGGAAGGCCCTTTTCTGTTCCCCAGTGCACGAAGCAAGGTCCAAAAAAAACATGGTTGGGTGAGTCTGATGTGGAAGAACCTGATTGGCCCGCACAGAGCCCTGACCACACCCCCATCAAACACCTTTGGGATGAACTAGAACGGAGATCATGAGCCAGGCCTTCATGTGCAATGTCAGTGCCTGACTTCACAAATGTTCCTCTGGATGAGTTAGCAAAAGGTCCCAGAGATACAGCCCAAAGTCTTGTAGAAAACCTTCCCAGAAGAGTGACAGCTGTTATAGCTGCAAAGAGGGGACCAACTCCATATTGACACCTATGGATTTATAATGGGATGTCATAGAAGTTCCTGTAAGTGTAACAGGCAGGTGTCCCAATACTTTTGTCCATTAGTGTAAGTTCATTATCAGTTTGTATGTATTTCTGTTTGCGCATAACGATGGAGCTCAGACACGCGGTCGTGTCGTATCCTGCAGGCGTGAGGATGCTGCGTCAGGATCCCACTGAATGCCTCTTCTCCTTCATCTGCACCTCCAACAACCACATCTCCCGCATCGAGGGCATGATAGAGCGGCTCTGTGCCAAACTGGGAGCCCCCCTGTGCCGCCTGGATGACACCCCCTACCACGATTTCCCCACTTTGCACGCTCTGGCAGGTACCTTCTGGTTTCCTCAGATATTCGTCCTTTCATCCATGCATTCTCTCATTATTTTATACGAGTCTATAGATTCATTTCTCAGTGACTTTAATAGAAATGTACTAGAGCATTTATTTATATCTATTTTCCTTGTTTGCTTTCTTGAGGATTGCAGTGAACAACATTGCCGTCTCACGCTCAGGGTTAGGAGCTCAAAGGCTCCCCCTGCTTTGTGTGTCTGGAGTTTGCATGCTTCCAGTGCACTATCCAGTTTACTCCCGCAGTCGTAAATCATGTGGTTAGGTTCATAATGTATGAATGTGCACTGTGATAGACTGGGATTCTGTGCAGCTGACCGTCCTGGGACACTGCTTCAGGTTCACTGTAACCCTGTA
The DNA here is from genome assembly GCA_019775895.2 of Stomatorhinus ivindoensis. Taxonomy (NCBI): domain Eukaryota; kingdom Metazoa; phylum Chordata; class Actinopteri; order Osteoglossiformes; family Mormyridae; genus Stomatorhinus; species Stomatorhinus ivindoensis. Next base: position 12,270,035 of record JABFEB020000104.1, read on the forward strand.
TTAGATAAGCAGTATGGAAGCTGGATGAATGTTGTATACTTGCCCCTTTATATAGCTTGCAGTGTTCAGTGCAGTGTGTTAATATAGCTTGCAGTGTTCAGTGCAGTGTGTGTAAATGCATGTGTTTTGCAGCCTTTATTTTCCCCCCAGAATATCAGTGTGTTCATAAGTCATTGTGTGAACTTCCCATGATCACGCACGCATGCCAATGATCTCCCACCCTGCGAACAACAGGTGGCAGCGTGGAGGCAAGTCTCAGAGACCTGGGTTTCGGTTACCGCGCTCGCTTTCTGCAGCAGAGCGCCAGGCAGATTCTGGACCAGCACGGCGCCGAATGGTTGGGTGGCCTGCGCAGTGTGCCTTATGAACAGGCCCGCAGTGCACTCCGCACCCTTCCTGGGGTGGGCTTTAAGGTATCGCCCTGCTTCTTAAAGCCTTAAAGTGTGTCAGAGTCTCTGTCCGATTCCACTCATCTCCCGTATCCCGCCTGCTCGTTAGGTTTGATGCCACGTCTTGTCTTATCACCTCATACGGACATGATCCACTTCCCATTGCTCAGAGCTCACTAAAATTCCATATATGGTTCTGACTCCTGCTCCAACCGAATTTTGCTGTGCAGGTGGCAGACTGTGTGTGCCTGATGTCGCTGGATAAGTCTTGTGCGTTGCCTGTGGACACGCACATGTGGCAAATTGCACAGAGGGACTACCGCTGCACCTTGGCAATGGGCCGCAAGACTCTGACAGACAAGGTCTACCAAGAAATCGGTGAGGGCACTGCATCTCCATCTGTCAATGAGTAATGAATCCAAAGATGAACCTAAATCAAGCTTCTATGAGGCATTCTTACAGGTTGTGTGTGCAACAGCCCCAGTTTTCTGATACAGACAGTTAATACTGTTGTTTTATTTCTATGTAGGAGACTTTTTTAGAAAGCTGTGGGGTCCTTACGCTGGCTGGGCACACTCTGTGAGTAATGCTTTGAGATTTATGGAGCAGAGAGCCAGGGGGCGGGGTCAAACAGTGCTTATAGAGGACTGTCTCCTCTCAGGTGCTGTTCTGTGCCGACCTGAAGAAGTTCCAGGAGCTAAAGGAGCCTCCAGTAAAGATGGAGGAAGAGGGGGATGAGAAAGAGAGCATAGGAAGGGTGAAGGCTGAAAAGAAACATGGAAAAGCGAGAGCTAAAGTGTGCAAAACGTGACATTTTGGTGAAAAAGGAGAATGAATCTGACCTGGAAATGCTGAACTCTTGTTAAGTACTTTTTATATGCAATGTGTATGTGACATAGTATGTAATGTTTTTATATGTACCTTTTTATATGCAATTCTTTTTTGCAATTTTTATACAAAAGTTTTAGATACTGAAGTTTGGTAAAAAAAAAAAAAAAAAAAACATATGTATGTATCTAATTCTCTTGAATTAAACGGATTCCAACTGTAAAATCTGTATGTATTTTCTTTGCCTAACTGACCCGTCACACAGAAGTGGTTGTTCAGCCTAACATTAATTATGTGGTTTTTGCACATTTGCTGATGGTCTGTGGTAGAAATCTGAAATGGTAATGTACCATCAGGTTTGAGAATCCTGTATGAAATATTTCTTACTCTAACAAAAGGCTCTTTTGAACAAAGAATATCCAATATGTGATTTTACACTTAAATGTATATGCTCACTCAAAATTAAAATGACATTACTAGGGAAATTATAAAGTACCATTATCTGGCCACTAGGTGGCACTTTGAGAACTGCAATGAGTGTTATGCAAGTATCCATTACTCTGAATATTACTCCTTCACGTAAACCCTTCACCGGCAGCCAATCCACCTTTGTCTGACGCTGAAATAGCTGACGGCTCTCCTTTGTCTGCCTGTATCTATGTGATGCTACACCTGACCTAAATACGTTTGTGAGGTGGACTGCGATTTCTTAAAAAATATTATCTTTGATGGTCTGAAGTACGCGACTGTCCATCATACAGACACAGTATGTTTGAGCATCACAGGATATTAAATATGCCATTTGGACACATTGAAGAATGTGTGTGTGCATGTGTCTTTTTTCCCGGTATATTTTCCAGTGGGCTGTTCACGCCATTTCCCCCCTAAAACTGGCTCTCTGCACATTGTGTGACATGTTGCATTGTGGCAGCACTAATGGGCAGATCTGTGCTGGGTACAGGGAGGATGACAGAGCGGAGAAGTTTGATTGTCTGTTTCTACAATGACCGTGTGTCTAAATCATAAAGATCAGTCTAGAACATAAAGAGTCTTTGTATGTGCATGATTGCATGTTGAATGTCTCCGTGTCCAGGCATGCACTCATGTGCCACATCCTGCAGGAGTCACTTCTGATTCCAGCTGCGGCTAAAGTTATTTTTCTGAGGATTATGAGGCAAATCTGCTTGGTGTGTGTGTGGGGGGGGGGGGGCTCAGTAGAAGTAGTACATCACTCCACACTGAGATTCCCCCTTATCTTTTCAATTAAACTATTAACCGTCTTGTGTAATTCCCTCAGTATAGTGGATGGGCTGCGAGAGGCGGCCATGTGAGATCTCTCCATTCTGCCCTCCTTAGGATAAACAAAGCAACAAAGCAACAAAACAGGCTTGTTAATGCCAGATGTTATGTTTTAGGGGGTGGGGTGGGCAGGCTGGGGAGGGTGCATGAGTCCGGGTTGTGACAGAGTGTTCAGCTCGTTATTGCATCTAATTTTCCCAAACAAGGTCACACTGTGTCTGACTGTGCTGAGGGGTGGGGGTAGGTCACCAAGTCCACGCCTTTCTGCTTCCTCTGTCCCTCATCGTCTCACCATTCATCCTCTGTTACCCGGGACGTTTTTGGTCACAGTGACCGAAGAATAAACTCTGTATCTTCCTGTTGTATAAAGGGCATAGCTTCCTGTCATTCTGAAGTCTATATCTGTGTTAGATCCACCTTTTTAATAGACAGTAGTATGTCTGTGTGTTTTGCTTCAGCTGGATGAAGTGTGAAATGCAAACAACTTGCTTGATAATAATTTTCCTTCAAATTAACTTTTTTTTTTACGTTACATGGTTCTAAAGCTGTGTTTCACTGCAGAGATTCAGTTCACCCACTGCTGGTTTTAAAAACAGTGATGCATGCCTTACCTAGACTAGCAGTTATTCTTAACCTACCTACCTAGATGTATTAATACCCAACGACAGATGGAGGCTGCCAGTTGCTTACCATCTGCTGAAATGCTGGCAACCTGACTGAGGCCCGGTTGCCCCCTGCAAGGTAGTCAGGTTACAATAATCTGGTGAAACAAGATAAACGTCTTGTTCTGGGTGGAGTGGAGATCTGCAGCTCTTTCCTCCTAATATGACATATGTTCTGGAATTCCTGTGATTGGCTTTCACCCTTATGTCTTTGGAGGAAATGGATACAGGTTGAATCCTTCCTTCTACCGAAGGAAGGGATGGTTCATGGGGGAACATTACAGACAGGGTGCTACTCCATTATGGGGGGGACATATTCACATATAATGTGAAATTTAGATACTTACACAAATCCATGGTTCTGCAGGGAGAATGCTGTGCAGTACAGGAATCAAACTGAGCACACAGATGAGGGAATATCATATTTACGGGTAAGTCTCTAAACCTCCACTGAGTGCCATAACATTGCTGTTTATTTCCAGTAGCATTCTGTACTCTGTGAGGTCTGCCTTACTCCAAGTATCTAAGATTCATTAAAAATTGTTTTTAGTTATTAATTTTACTGCAGTGCTGTACATCCATACATCCATTATCTATACCCGCTTATCCTACTGGGTCGCAGGGGGTCCGGAGCCTACCCGGAAGCAATGGGCATGAGGCAGGGAACAACCCTGGACAGGGGGCCAGCCCATCGCAGGGCACACCCACACACCGTTCACACACACAGGCACACCTACGGGCAATTTAGTAACTCCAATCAGCCTCAGCATGTCTTTAGACTGTGGGGAGAAACCGGAGTACCTGGAGGAAACCCCATGACAGCACAGGGAGAACATTTAAACTCCACACACATGGAACCCAGGCGGGGACTCGAACCCAGGTCCCAGAGGTGTGAGGCAACAGTGCTAATCACTGCACCATCATGCCGCCCTCAGTGCTGTACATAATTTATCCAATTTTCCATTGGCTTGTTAAGTTGTCATTACAAGCTATTTAATGATGCTTATCGATCCCTGTGGGGACCTTCTATTTTCATCTGCCTCTTCTTGCTCTCAATGACACACAGACACATACACTTTAGGGACAAAAGTATCGGGACACCCGGTCATTGCACCCACAGCAACCTTTATGACACCCCATTCTAAATCCACAGGTTTAGAACAGGAGTTGGCCCCCCCTGGCAGCTATAACAGCTGCCACTCTTCTGGGAAGGCTTTCCACAAGATTTTGCAGTGTGTCTGTGGGAATTTTGTATGGGAAATAACAGATTTTATCTATGTCTTCTTTACAAGTTCACGTTCACATACTTGATTTATACATGAACCATGCTTGAATTCACTGAGCTCTACAGAACGACCCATTCTTTCACAAATATTTGTAAACCTGACTGCATAGTGTTTCATTCTATTCACATGTGGCAATGGGTCTGTTAGAAGCACCTGAATTCGGTGACTAAGAGGTGTGTCCCAGTACTTCTGTCCATATAGTGAATGTGGCATCGAAGAGCAGCCGCCTGCAGCAGTGCCCGTGGAGCTGTGGGTCACATTGCCATTGCTGGTCAATTACATCTTATGCGCGATTTATAGTCTAATTCTCCTGAACTCTGTCTTTGGATTTGAGAAAAAAGGAGTACTTATACTTTGTTGTAATAGCATTTCCTTCAATGCTTTCAAATCTTCAAAAGTTCTAATGACACTGACCTGTCTTGGGAACCATTACTTTCCTGCATTTTCAATTTGTTTTGTGCTGATAAATTATTTTGGGATTGTTATTTACCTCACATCTGTTCTCGCCCTCTGTCTGGACAGGTACATTCATCTCTTTGTTTGTCTTAACTTTTCATTCCATTCTGCTTGCTTAGGGATACTTTTACAAAAGTTCTTTTTATGAACTCAAGTCTGGATGAACCTGTCATGGCATATAGCAGAGTCTCCCGACCTAGTCCTCAGGGGATACCGGACAGTGCACATTTGTGCTTCCTCTCAGCTTCCAGCGCACCTGTACCAGGTATTCAGTGCTCCTGATTGGCTGGAAGCTGGGAGGGAGCAAAAATGTGAACAGCTCAGAGTTCCCTAAGGACTGGGTTGGGAAACACTGGCATGTAGTAACACATTTGTTTTTATTCTCTGACTAGTATAAGACACCGGGCCCTGATAAAGTCTGCAGCCTCTAGCCAGTACAATGGGCACCCTCCAGAATACAGGATTTACTGGATGATTCCAGCCAGCTGGATGAACATGAGCGGGTCAGCAAGAGGCCGGACAGGGGAGGAAGATGAGGAAGACGCCAGCCTGCAGCCTTTTAAGGAACAGCCCCGCCTTTTCCATCCCCTATAGACGCCAGCCTGCAGCCTTGTAAGGAACAGCCCCGCCTTTTCCATCCCCTATAGACGCCAGCCTGCAGCCTTTTAAGGAACAGCCCCGCCTTTTCCA
>JABFEB020000104.1:12275744-12286099 GCA_019775895.2 Stomatorhinus ivindoensis
CCCTATAGACGCCAGCCTGCAGCCTTTTAAGGAACAGCCCCGCCTTTTCCATCCCCTATAGACGCCAGCCTGCAGCCCTTTAAGGAACAGCCCCGCCTTTTCCATCCCCTATAGCCATGTAAGCACAGTGGAGCTGCTGCTTCTTCCCTGGTTCTCCAGTCCATAGAATGCCCTTAAGCCACACATTCAAACATGGCTTCTGCTGGTGTCTATTTTCATGGCAAAATGCACGTTTGGTGTGAGAAGGAAGCCCTCTGGGACAATAGCAGCGACGATCTAAAGCCACCAGCAATCCAGGTAGAGACTTGTTTGTAGAAACGTCTCTGTTGCTATGGACCCGACACAGAAGTGTATGTGGAGGTGTCTGTTTCTGTGCTGAAATGGACCTTGCCCAGAAACTGTTGGTCTTAGGTGTGTACTGCTGCATTTTACTGACACGGCCTCTATGGGCTGTCTGGGTAAACAATATACCCGTCATGCACTCCTGCTACATATACATACGAATATGCCCAATGTGCTATATCTACATATTTACTGTATAATACCCAATGTTAGTATTGAGCAGTGTAAGATTTACACTATCATATAGCACTGCCTTTTCTTTTTAATTACAAATATCATTGCTCAATATTGTAATTGTACATGACTTTTTTGAGCACTTAGATTATTTCATACATTTTATACCTCTCATTTTATCCTCTTTATACTGTATCTGTATATTTGCTACTAGATCAAACGAATCTCCTCCTCGGGGGAGCAATAATGGCAGGTCTAAGTCTATAAAATAGTGTGTAATCACTCTGCTTTGGCAGAGAGACAGTAAATATGTTCGAGGTCTCACCACAGCACTGATATTGTCCCTTTCTCAAGTGCGCCGGGATTCGGTGATGAAATGTGTGCGAAAGAGAGCGCTGTTTCTTTAAGTTGAAAGGACGCCTGAGAGCGATTCACCTGGACACACCTATCAAGTGCTGAATGTGGGAGGGCTTGTGTGCCGAGAGGACGCGCCTGAGTCGGGAGGGAAAGATGAACGGGACTTGGCGCAATACCAGCTGGTCCAATATTTCCGGGAGCACCAGTGTACAATTTCACCCAGAAGTGCCCTGGCCATTCTTCAGTTGCTACTCAAGCCTACAATGCAGGATTCCGTTTTTTTCAGCTAGGTGACATCATGCCAGCACATGAAAAGGGAGGGGGAATGAGGGACTCCATTCATTTCATATTCGTCTATGATTCAAGAGATAGAAACCTAAGATACTGCCTGGATCAAGGTCGCAAAGTGCAGTGTTAACAATAATTAGTAGGCACAAAAATATATACGAGTATTTAATCACGGTGTAGCTGGACTGATCCGCTTCCTATCGCCTTTTCGGGGCCGCCTGTTATGTAACGTGGCATTGTGGCTCCCTGTCGATGTAAAGGCGCATCAGTGAAGCCGCACGGTTAGCGGTAACCTCTATACTGTGTGTGTGTGTGTGAGAGAGAGAGAGAGAGAGGGGGGGGAGTGACAAGCAAAAGGAGAGGGAAGGGAGTCGCTTTGGGGCTGAAGTAACCCCGCCGATCGTTGTGCGGAGCCCAGCAGACAGTCGCGACGTGACGGCGGGGACTCACCTAGCCGACGGGAAATCTTATATCTATAAGGAGAAAATAACACTGCGCAGGAAACGTCGCCGGACGCAGGCACCTAATATAATATCGTATGAAAGATTTCTAACCCGGATGGATAATTGCAGCGCGATTGCATGTGAAGGTTATACCTGTGAGCTCAAAGGCGTTAATCTGGATAGGCAAGTTTGCTCTAAGATATCTAATGTAACCGTGGTTGAGGATTATGTTTATATATACAAATTATGTGACATATGTTAATATAACTGTTTCTTTTTCTTTACAGAGATTGGTTTTCGGGCATCGAAAGCAAAACCTCCGCGCCTTCACACATACAAAGAAATGGAGCGGACTGCAATTAGATATCAAGAAGATAGAATGACAATTTGATAATTGTGGTTTCCTTTTTTTCTATTACCTTGAAGAACTGAAAAATGCCAGGACACTGTCGGTTATTTTTCTGCATAGAAGGCAATATTCCGTCATGCCAATGAGGGATATCACTTACAGCCTGTTTTATTTCGCCAAGGAGACCTGATTTCAAAATAAAAGTAAACCATACCCGTGCAACAAAGAGGGTCGCGGAAAGGCTAATGTAAGGTGAACAGCTCGGGTGTATTTTTGTACTCTGGACTTAATGACATTGGTTTGTGGGCCAGCGCTCTGGCCGCGGGACTGTATTATAGGAAGGAGATACCCGGGATAAACACGTAGGAGTGTGTTGATAGGTGGGTGTGTGTGAGGCGAGATCTTTAGTGAAACCTGGGGGGGTTTAGTCTCGAGCGCTGGTACATGTGCGTTGCTCAACAAAGTCCTGTAGAGGATCTGGATCCACCTGTTTTTCATCATCTTCAAGGCTCAGCGGCAGTATGAAGATGTGGGCGATTCCAGCGCTCAAAGAATCACCACACTCCCGCTGCAATCATGATTATGACTGAAAAATTACATTCCCTCCATCAATGAACCAGTAAGAAATTGCGAGGTCATACAAATTCGTGGGTAAACATTTTCAGTGGTTTAATGGTGAGCTCAAGACAGATACGTCTGTGTTGTGCGAAGTGGAATAAAGGATCAAGAAAACTTTCAAGGTAAGGGACTGAATATTTTCTGTAACCTTATGATCCTTGTTCAGTTAATACAGAGACCGCAGAATACCACGAATGCGGAATATTTTAAGAAATTCTTTATGTCGTAGACTGCAATGGGTTTTTACCTGCTGTAACGTGTTATGCAAGATCATAATAAAAACACTTTAATGCCGTATAGCCTATAATATACGACTTTCATTAAGTCTAACTAGGCCTAATTATTAAACCAAACATTCTACATTGTTTTAAAAATGTAGCCTGTATATGAACATGCTATAGAATGGGTTTTAGATAAGCTGAGTAAGGTAACATGCATGTCTGTATAACAGAATGGCAGCTGTGTACCTCCGCTATATTCGGTCAAATGTGCATAAGCATCTAAAAAAACGGTTTCGAATTTAAGTTCGACGAAATTCGTTCGGCAAACGTCAGCTAATAAGCCGTTCGGAGCCGAATCGTCAAACGGCAAGGTCCATTAGCTGGTCTGTGAGGCGGGGGGGGCGTTTTTTATGCATCACAGAGCCCCGCTCTGCCTTGCCGGCGGGGCTTCTGTGCTGGGTGGGCAGTCACGGCCGGCTCGCCTCCGATCGTGGAGCATTAGCGCCTCCAAACACCTCTTAAGTCTCCAGGGTGTTTTCATGGCAATGTGAATGGAAAAAAAACAGCATGTGGAGTGAAAGCCTGTGGAATTCCTGCCTGTGGAGCAAGATGGGGACTATAGCCTCAGCAGTTCACCTCCAGTCTTTCTAAAATGCCTGAACTCATCTAGACTTCCCTCCTGTCCTGAATGTAGACTGACAGGTTTATTATATATATATATATATATATATATATATATATATAGAGAGAGAGAGAGAGAGAGAGAGAGAGTGTCAGACCAGCTTGATTTGTTTAGCTCTTTCTTCTCAGTTGCAGTATCTCATTGCTTGCCTATACGTGTGTGCGACTTGATAGTGAGTCAACAGCTCAGCATGTTTACATTCTTACCCATGGATCCTCAGTCAAAACAGCCGGCTCTGGCTCCCGCTCTCTGCTCCTCCTGCTTGACACCTTGGGACCTTTTCTTCCCATCTTGTCTTGTCTGTGCCTTTCCTCTGTCCAGCTTTTCGTCTCTACTTTTCTAATATTCTCCCTCAAGCCTCCTTACTCTCAAACTATTTTTCCCTCTGCATGACCTTCAGATTTTTTTGTTTCAAGAACTAATTCAAGATTTCTTACCCCATAAGTGCTCCATCTGTCATCAAGCAATAAAAATAAATGAAAAGGAAATGATTAAATGATAAATATAATGACTAAAGATAGGAGAATGAGGAAATGAGGACAGGGTCATTTCATAGTGCCGAAGACCTACTTCCGCAGCTCTTGTTCTGTTCATTACATCAGAACTAAATAACGTGGCTCATTGAGCAGCGCATTCTTTCATTCATCATGGAGACATAATGTCATAAACACCACTTCCCCCTCCACTTCCTCTTTTGGTCACATTTGAGCCACGTTGCATGGCCTTCATCACAAAGGTCTAACAAGGACTCGCCTGTGTTGTGGCAGTTTAATCCCAATTATCGCAGGGTCAGGATGGGAACCTGCTATCATCAGGCATTTAGAACAGAGTTCTGTGTTTCCTGATACCGAGGTGTGCTGTTGTATCCTCCTGCATATGCTAACACACCTGTTCAGGCCCCAAGCGTAAGGAAGGACACAGCAGAGCTCACTGTGTTGTATAGCTTTGTGTATAATTGCATAGAAAATGCAACAGGGCCAATCTACACTACATTTACACCAATGTCAAATTTAGTGGCGTGTGCAGTAGTAAACCCGCATCTCTTGCTGGCTAGGAAAATTACAAACGTTGGTCAACATTTGGAAACATTGAACTTGACACAAATATTGGAACAGTTTTTGGGAAGCTGTTACATGTGGGTGTGTTTGAATGACCGTGTTTGTGCATTTCATACGCCAGCCTCTAATTATGCCCAGAGCAAATGTGGCTTTTGACCAGCTCGCATTGAGAGGGGTTGAGGAAGGCCCCCTTCTTTGGCAATCTATGACCCATTCCCCTGACCTGGGGGAATGGGTCACAGATTAAGGCTCCGTCCAGACTGTTTCCTGCATGCTGCTATGTTCAGCTGTTAGATTTTCCCTTGTAGTCGTATGTTTTTTCACTCTGCCGAGTTTCTATATTACTTCTGCAGGTTAATGCACTTCCTGCAATGCGATGGAGGTCTGTGTGTAACATACTGGTCTGCACGCGTCGTGCCGAGGGGCTATAAGCTTAGACAGTGAAATGCAGTGCGGTAACTGGACACACAGGCTGGCTCTCTTCCTGGCTCGAGAATAAAGGCATGATTGTGAGGAGAGTAACAGTGGCAAAACCCATCCTCGCTAGCCGAGATTTTCCTGGGCCCCCGCAGGGTAGATCTGGGATAAAAATATCCCCTGTCAACGGCATACTCAAGTGCTTACGGGGCATAATCACCCATCAGATTGTTCTCATTCTCTTCTCTCTCTCTCTATTTGTCTCTCATACACCTATGCACATGCAGAAATATGTCTACGTAATTACGAAATGGAAACTCAGTATCTGTGCACGTAAAGACACCATCAAGATCACGTTCCCACACACATGTGGAAACGCTCGACTCGACTGAGAAATCCTGGAACTGGAGTTTATGTGGTATCTTGATTTACGGTGTTTGCTTTATTGAGTGGGTTTTGAAACAGGTTCATGAGGGAGTGTCCCTGCCTTGAACCGGCCTCGACTGTTTTTCCCGGGGTTGTTCATAGGGGTATCACTCCATAAAGTGAACCTAATAAGCACAGGCATGGCACAGGCGAGTGTCAGCCTGTGTCCTGTGCCATGCCTCATCTCCCTGCCTCTCATTGCCCGCGTCCCCCTCCCCATTACACGCCCCCTCGCGCTCCCTAATCGCTTAATCTTTAAGGGCCGCCAAATCATTCCCAGAAATGACTGAGCTTAACGTGCAGGTCATTATGAAATAGGACACCCAGCAGCAAGACCCAGTAATGAGGGAATTAATGCAGAAGTGATGGTTTGGTAGCTTGGATAACATCAGCTGACCCGTGGACCAGAGCGAAGAGTCTCTCTCCGTCATGGCTGTGACTTTCTGCGTTCGTGTGCTTGTTTCACCACGTTAAGTCCTCTATCAAACGAAGCAGAATTGTAGATGCGTACTTTACATTTACACCCTGTTCTAACGCTGACCTATTCATTGTGTGATCTGTCATAACAAAATCCATGCTGAACTTTGATACATTCAGATAAAGATCAGATTGGACTCAGTTTCATTTTAATTTTACTGGTCTTGATGTTTCATTTTACATACACATGCCTATATTTGGCCGCTAAGGATAGGATAAATTTCTTTATCCTGGGGGAAATTCAGTGCTGTTGCGTGTTGTTAGACCCTAACCCTTAAACTGGCACATTCTGCCTGTCTGTTATAAAGCAAAGCTGCAGCCTGACTGCGCTCACTGATTGCATGCTCGTGTCCGGAGTCTCGTCTGTGTGGTCTAAAGCTCTCAAATGTTCACACTGACTCGTGCCAAACGCACCAGCAGGACCGATAAACGTGACTGTAAATGTGAGCACATTTCTAAATGAGTCAGCGAATATTCAAGCAGAGATGCCTCAGCCACTGTTGGCTCGATTGCTTTGGTCTTGGGAAGAAAAGAACAGGAGATGGTCTACAGAGGGCACATGTTTGTACCTGAAGGTATAGTTTGAGGCAGGATTCAAATCTCATACCTATCTAAATCTCATATTCTTCTCTCTTTTATTTTCTTTTTCCCCTCCTGTCAAACTCTCAATGTCTCCCTGCTTTTTCTATTTTTTTCCCCCACCTTGCCTGTGTATATCACCTCTCCGCAGAGGTTGTATTTGCTTTCCTGCAATGTACATGGCTGTGTACATATTTACGTGAGGCAGGGGTATCTGAGCGCAGCACTTGCTCCTCCCCAATAAGTCCATGACTGCAGCCTCACCACGGCTCTGTGGGAATGTCAACAGTGTGCAGACACACGGTCGCTTAGCGTGAATGAGGCTCTGTGTGTGCTTGCGTTTCTACATGCGCATAGACGTGCGACTGAGCACCCGCTCCCCCCGTGCCGCCGCTCTGCAGCATGGCCCTCTGGGAGTGTGTACAGACTCGCCCTCTGTGCAGCCGGCCCGCCGGATTGCAGACTCTGCCCAGCGAGCCGTCCATTTTGGCCCCTCGGTCTCCCAGCGGTTACTACGACGGCCGTCTCCCGTGGTTACCTCTGCCGACTGTCTTTCTCATCTTCACGTGCTTCGCTAGAGCTGTGTCCCTGTAAGGTCACAACAGGAGGTTTGCAAAACAGCGTCGCTTAAGTTAATGATTGTTGTATATTTTAAGAGGATTTTTTGACAGAAATGTAGAAGTCATGTTTATTTGCATACTGAATGCAACAAACTAACCTGGCATCGCCTCTAATGAATTGATTCCATATAATTTCTAAGAATATTTATTCTTATGTGTATGTTTAGTAGGTATTTCACATGACAATAGCATTAAACTGATCAGGCTGAGATATAAAGCCTGTTATATAAAGTCTCTAAGATTTGTGTGTGTCCTGTGAGGGACTGGCATCCCGTCCTGGGTGTCCCTGTGCCCTGTGAGGGACTGGCATCCCGTCCTGGGTGTCCCTGTGCCCTGTGAGGACTGGCATCCCGTCCTGGGTGTCCCTGTGCCCTGTGAGGACTGGCATCCCGTCCTGGGTGTCCCCCTGCCTTGTGTCCTATGCTGCCTCCAGCGACCTTGTACTGGACATGTGGCTGTAATATTGTAATATTGTTTTCTTGTTACAGGTCTATATAATACGGGCACTGGGTGAGGATGCTGTGGGGAATGCAGCAGGACGCCGAGTGAGAACCCGCCTTTGGTAGCAGCACCCCCCAGTGATGGCACCCCCCCCGGCTCTGTTCCTGCTGCTCGCTGTGGTCCAGCCCGCTCTGTGCCATGTGACGGTCACATTGTCTCGCGACTCCGGCTTCAGTCCGCCACCGCGGTTACTCCTGTCACCCTTCGAGCCATCCCAGCTTGCACCGGCGTCGCTACCCTCCGAGGAGCCGGCCGGGAGGTCATCTGGGCCCGCTGTCCTCCGGCAGGGTGCTGATGAAGGGCCGGGCGTGCGTGAGGAAAGCGGGAGCAGGGAGGAGGACCCGGGGTCTGGGAAAAGACGTCCCGACGGTGCCTCTTCTACAGGGTCTGAGGGGAAGCTGGTCTATGTGGCCGGACCTGACAGGGAGAACCTGGATGGCCCACCAGCCTTCAAAGAGAAGCACATTCAAGAGGTGACTAGTGTTACAGTGGCAGCAGACAAGGACCCTCTGGTGGAGATTCATGGTTCTCCATTACCCAGCAGCCATTTGGATAGCAGGCACAGATGGAACGCCGCACTCAGCACGCCAGCTTCTCCTGTGTCGACCCCTAAGAGCTCCAACGGTGGTACAATCCAGGTTCGGAAGAGTTCTGCTAGCGATGCATCACCTAGAGCCACAAAATCCCCAAAACACAAGCAGGACACTTCTGCGATGGTACAAGTCCTCATGTTAAATCCCTTCCATAGTCCAGACCAAAGCTACCACCCGAAACTCCCAGTTACTGCCGTGGTAGGGGAAGAACCAATGGGAACTGGGAAGGGACTGGGAGAACCAGAGTATATAGCTGAAGGGGATGATCGGCTGATTGCTGGGTCAGGTGACCTGCCCTCAGCCGTGGGCATGGAGGACACTTCCTCTGCATCCCATCCAGGCAAGAGTGGCACACTGGCGAACGTTCAGCCAGAAGCCCAGGCTACTGCTGGATTGACCTCTGTGACTAAGGTGTCCACAGGTTCCACAGTCATCCAGGTTCCACAGCTGAGTCCCACCACTGTACCGCTGGCCGAGTCTCGGACAGAGGCGGCTGACCCTCAGACCACCACATCGATTTCAAGAGGGACTGGAAAACTACCCATCGTGAGCAAAGTTGGGTTAGAAAAAGGTGAGAAAAGTGTACTTTTTAAAATGATTTTCATTTTATTACCACATTGCTCCCTTTTAGGTAAATTCAGGTAAACAAAGTGTATTTGTTTTTACACACCTATGGCAGCTAAATTAGTGATGCAGACCACCAGCAGTGTCATCTTGCCAGATCGTAAATCTACAACTTTGATGAGTGCAACTAATCAATCGACAAAGACAGGTAAGAAGAACTGAAGAAGGAAATTGAACAAAGTAACCCCCCCCCCCCGAAAAAAACAAGCATTTCATCACACATTCTCCTTTTTATCTTAACCAATTGGGAAGATAAAATGTTTTTTTCATATGCTGGTGAGGGGGAGGGGGTGCTCTTAGGAAGAGAAGGAATGTGTGTAAGGAAAGGGAGGAGAAGATAAAGCTTGGGGAGGGGGGACTGAGGAGTGATGACATAAGTAACAGGGAGCAGATGGGCTGGTGAGGATGTGGATGCGGGGGGGGCTTTTAAAGCGTATTTTGGACACTTTATTCGGGCTCAGTGAGGCTGTGGAATGCATGTAAAAGTATTAAAGTAAGATGTGCGTGGCTGTGTGTGGCTGTGCGTAGCTGTGTGTAGCTGTGTGTAGCTGTGTGTGGCTGTGTGTAGCTGTGTGTGGCTGTGTGTAGCTGTGCGTGGCTATGTGTAGCTGTGCGTGGCTGTGTGTAGCTGTGCGTGGCTGTGTGTGAGTGTGTGTGGCTGTGTGTAGCTGTACATGGCTGTGTGTGAGTATGTGTAGCTGTGCGTGGCTGTGTGTGAGTATGTGTAGCTGTACGTGGCTGTGTGTAGCCGTGCGTGGCTGTGTGTAGCTGTGCATGGCTGTGTGTGAGTATGTGTAGCTGTGCGTGGCTGTGTGTGAGTATGTGTAGCTGTGTGTGGCTGTGTGTAGCTGTACATGGCTGTGTGTAGCTGTGCGTGGCTGTGCATGGCTGTGTGTGGGTGTGCCAGCCCTGTCTGTGAGCTGGTGTGAGGTGGGATACCCCTGTGACATTTGCTAGCTAAGTATTAGCAGGGTTTGGATCTGAGTACGACTGATCGGGGTGTGTCTGTATGAGAGTCTGACTATCTGTCTGTGGCAGTGTGCCTGTCGTCATGGTAACTGAGTCAAACTGTGAGAGCAGTACGGTTCATCTGGGACCAGACTGCAGCTACCCAGGACTCCCGCCACACAGGGAACGCCTTCATCTTTAGGCTGGATTGGAGTCTCTGCAAAGAGGGCACAGACTCACCCAGAGGCTTAAAGCACCTTTTCTGGGTTGGTGCCTAGAAGATGTTTCAGTGTGCGGCGGTTGGGGCCGTCCTTTGCTTCTCCTCCTGCTACGTTGATGCCCAACCCCCCCCTTTCCTTTTCGCCTGACCGAGGTCACATCCCTGGTACCTCGAAGTGTGGATGGGGATGGGCAGTGATATGAAAGGAGTTGAACTTTTCCAGAAGCCCTTTTGAAATAAAATTTCAGCCCAGTGTGTGGGGTGTGACGGGTGAGTCCAGGAAGAAGGGAAAATGTGTGTGTGTGTATGTGTGTGTGTGTGTATGTGTGAACAGGTATACAACAAACAACAACAAACAAATTTATTTTTGTATAGCGCATTTTCACGACTTTACATCATCCCAAAGCGCTTTACAGCA
>JABFEB020000104.1:12306993-12322669 GCA_019775895.2 Stomatorhinus ivindoensis
AGTTTTAAAGAAGTCTCGCGTCAATCACTTTATTCCTCACAAAAGAAGAACGCGGAACAATATGAACAGCACTAACAGCATCAAAACATAGATCTGAATCAACCAAGACACCAAGAACTCTGACTACTGTGTCAAATTGAGTAGGAAAATTCAACTGGGTACCCCAATTCTGGCAGAATAAATTTCCATGACTTTTCCAAAACTTTTCCAGTAGTATAAGAAAATTTTCCAAAACCCACAAGTTTGCTTTGATTTGATGATCATGCAGATAGTAATAGTACAATTTTCAGTACGATAACAGCCAATCTGCTTACCAAATAAACACGGTGGACAACTTTGGCAATGTGCAAATAGCATTCAATTATTAAGAAAATTAATCCCATTATTAAAATAATTATACATACCTTATGATTGGTAGAGGCTAACGGAGTCAAAATCAAGAAGCTGTGATCAATAAAATTCAAATACATACAAAAAACTAAATAAATAAAACAATAAAAACTGGGATAACAAGCGAAAAAGCAGCGATCTCAAATACGTGAAATCAGTGAGGTAAAAGTGCCGGAAAAGAATGTTTACCAAGGTAGTTAACTAATGACTTCCGCTCGTACATTTCTGTTATGATAAGAAACATTTCCATTATGTAATGAAAAGGGCCAGTTTCCAAAACCTTTCCTCCATATCCAAGAATTCCAAAACTTATCCAGGGCCTGGAAAAATTATTACAAAATTCCAAAACTTTTCCAGGCTTTCCATGACCGTGGGTGCCCTGCACCAAGGGTGAGGTTGTCAAACTATTTTGAGCAGACTTGGGACCTGGGCTCTCAAGATTCCTCAAAACTTTGGAGTGAGATTACATCTGTTAGGGTCAGAGCATGTGTCTCATGGTCAATGTGATGGGTGAGACTTGAGAGCCCTGCCTACTGCGTTCATCTGATCTTGCTCTTCCACTTCAGCCTTGTCTGCACTCCTTTTGTGGACGCATCCATGTAATAACATTCTTGCAACAAGATCGCATGTAACTTATTTTGGAATTTGCCCAGAAACAAATGCTATTTTCTGGCTGGTAGGTGGTTATTAACCCTGTATAACTCGGGACAGCTACGGACTGGTGAGGTCTGCCAGCGGTTGGGGATCACAAAGTCCCACACCACCCCCTTCATCTTCAGAGCTACGAGCTGGTAAAGAGGTTTCACCATAACCCAACTGCACAACTGGCAATCCTTTGGCTGAGCACCAGCATGACTGGGATGCCCACCTGCCATCGGTCCTGTAGGCTTATCGCAGAGCTACAAGAAAGTACCAGCTGCAGCCCAGCCTTGAGCAGTGCCGCTAGCCCAGAACCCAAGGTCTACTACTCCCAGTGGGACACTTTGGAAGAACATGAAGGTTTGTTGCGTCGATGCTGGTGATCGCTAGATGGTGCAGGGGAGTGGAACTGTTGTTTGGCTTGTCCACTGAACCAGAGCTGCTGTCTGCTTCCCAAACACTGGAGAAAAAAAAGGATATTGCTAGGTGCTCGTATATTCTGCACAGTGATGCAGTTAGTGTGTGAAGGTTAGTAGAATAAAATAGTTTGTACATTGAACTGCTCACTACAAAGTCTTAGATTATCTTAAATAACTGGCTCATGATTTCTGGTGAGAGACGTTGCTGTTGGATTTTTCAAATGTAATTTCCTAGTTAAGTTTCTGGCGTTAATCACCACAGAAATAATGTCATTCAGTCCCATTATACTCAAGAGAAGCCAGACATTTAAATGGCTGATATCTCTGAAACTAAGCAACTACCTGCAGAACAACTTAGATGGATAGATGGCATTAAAGCCCTTCTAAAACATAATTTTCAGGCTTCAGATGAATTGCCCCTTATGTAACGCAAATGTACTGCAGAAAATAAAATCAGCGCTCATTAGTTTTTATCTTCTTCCATGTCCCCATAGGGGCTCTGTAAGACTTTCACATTAGTCTCTATCAGTTTGTGTAGTCTGGCCCCGATAACGTTTGTGTGTATGTGTGTGTGCATGGATTATGGTTATATTACATTGCAAAGACCAAATGCTCCCTACAATGTAATAAAAACCGGTCATTTTCAAGTTACAAGGACCATTTTCAGGTACACACAAAGATCTGTGAAAGGAATAAAAAAACTAAAATTGCCTCATATTCAGTTTGGTTACTTATGGTTAAGGTTAGGGCTGAGTAGAGGTTATGGTTGTCATGTTGAGATTAGAATTTTCCACACAGAAATGAATTGAGAGTTACTACAAAGATATATAGTATTTACAAACCTGTGTGTGTGTGTGCGTTTCGTGTGGCGTATATCGTGACGACTTCCGCTGTAGGGGGAAGGGGGAGGGCAAAAAAACAAACAAAATGGCTGCGGCCACAGAAGCTGCGTTGACTGAATCACACGTGGGAAAGAAAAAGAAAAAAAACGTTAGTATTCTTATAATTTGCATTACGTCTTACACTGTCACAATTCCAGATAGTTTTGTAGTTTTTAACTTGGGTTTTGTATGCAGTGTTATCTGACATATTAGTTCGCGTCTTAATTCAGCTCTTGATTTGCTTTTTTTCATCTTCATTCTGAGACGTAATACCATGGCGTTACCATGATTTATGTAGAATTGCCAGTTGTTTCTAATATCTCGAAGCTTTTAAATGTATTCAGGTAAGCAATTTTATGCATGGCTCGAGATATAAAAATGTTTCAAGGGGTCGGGCATCCTCGACTATAGTTTGCTGTCGAGTGCCCTCCATACACTCGGTAGATTTACTTTTACGGGAGTGACAAGAGTTTAGAGGGTTAATGGGGGAGTAAATTTTCATAGGGGATTGTTTTTCATTTGCTTCCAGGGTGGGGATGGCATCCACGTGCATCCCATGATATATCTAGCCGTGTGTGTGCGCTGGTTCTTTGGTTCACTGCTTCAAAACCCGAACAGTCTACATTACTCCTTCCCAGCTTCCAGTACACGTGCACAGCACGTCCCAGATTGTGTACTGGGAACGGGGAGGGAGCAAAAATATGGATGGACTGCGGGTCCCAGAGACTGACTTGCAAAGCACTGCTTTAGTTCATTAAAGAGCTGGTCATTATATTTTATCTGTCAGGACTGTGCTGTTTAAAAAATAATAAGTTTTCGTTTACATTAATCTTGCAGTTTAATCCAGTTGTTCCCAATCATGATTCTCCTATTTAACGTAACTGTTAGGTGAAGAAAGAACTAGTAAGTGTGCAAATTATATTTGTGCAGCCTCTTGTGGACTTGGGGCCCAAATAATTGTAAAATTGCAATTCGGTAATTGGTATTTGGGCTAATTGATAATTTGGGGAGTTATGAAACGGTCAATCCAGGCTGGAAAAGAGGTTCAGTCTCATAACAGATTGTGCGAGTAAGTGTTTGTGTGCGTGCAGCCGCTGTTGCGTTTTGCTCATTGCTAACATTTTCTCCTGTGTCTTATTCCAGGCTGGTAAAAGGTACTGGGAAACCACAGAAGAGAATGAAACGGAAGAAAAAAATGATGAACAGAACAGAACTCAACCAAACAAGGAGGAGAAAAAGAGGAAAACTGAAGCACAGGGAATGAAGGGAGGCAAGAAAAAGAAAACACTTCAGGGAAAGGGGACTCTGTCAGGGGTGAGGCCGTTATTATTCTAAAGCAGCACCTTTTAAGAAGATACATTTTCAAGATAGTTATCTCAGGCTTAAAGCTTCCTGAGGGACCTTCCTGTAATGTCTGTGACCTTTCTTGTAGAACAGTGACCCTTTTCCCGGACCAGCACCAATCCCTAAGGAGAACATTCAGAAATTTGAAAGAGGAGGTTCAACAAAACTGGTCAGTAATACACCTTGTTCACTTTGGCTGAATATCATCTTAGGAAAGCACTTAAGCAGAACCTTTGTGTTTTTAGACATACAGCAAAAATGGTCCGATAACCCATATAAACTATTTATGGTTCTTTTAAATATTAAAATATAATTGAATTATTGTACACACAGCCTCCTATGTCATAATCGGCAGGAAAAAACTGTACATGCCTTATCAAAGGAGCTGTAAATGTGAGAAGTTGGACTGAAAGGTTTGTTCAGCAAAATACATAAAATCAATAAAAATTTAAAAGAGCTGTAGTTTCCAAACTATTAGACATACAGACGTAATATTTGGGATTTCTCCATAAGCTTGGCATGGGAGAAGCGTAGAATTTTTTTCAGGGAAATCTAAGCAGGTGACACTAATGTATAGAGTGCTTACTACTAAATTGTCCCCCCTACAATTTGTCATCCCCTTTACTTCACGTCGTTTGTGAATTGTAATTTTGCCTTTGCACAGTCCTCAGAAACGAGGGGCAAACTGAAACGAACCCTGCTACATTCCGAGAGCGCCTCTGACCTGGCCAAAACACAGGCTGCACGCTTTGACCTGCTGCTCCCTGAGGATGCTGGGTAATGAAGTTCACAATTTCCCAGTCTGGGAAGGAACTATTCGGCTTGGGAATCACCATGGCCAAGATGTCTGACTGCGGGCTTTCCTTGTTTTCAACCGGCGGCAGGTTTTTGGAAGCCGACGAAGATGAGGAAACGTGCACCATTGCGCAGGAAGATATTGCAGAAGCTGTAGACATCACGTCTGCCACAAAGGTGAGATGGGGGCTCTGCTGACATTTCCCACTGCACAGTTCATGGAACTGCCATATGGTCAGTCTTATTACACTGTCCAAAACCCTAATTGGGTTTATTTTGCTACCCTAATGACAGTGAACATAAGAACATAAGAGCTATACAAACGACAGGAGGCCATTCGGCCCATCAACCTCGCTTGGGGAGAACTTAATAGCTCAGGGTCGTTAAAATCTTATCTAGCTCTGATAACTGTTACGTTCCTGACCAGCATTTTGGCTACTACAGTAAAGCACGTTATTTGTTAAATATTTTTTTGCATTCAGTACAAAACAAATGGACTTATTGCTCAGGTAGTGGAGGTCGTGTGCTGATTTTGTTTTTTAACTTCCCGTTCTCCGCAGTACTTCAATCTGTCTCTCACGCAGTTTGGCCCTTACAGGCTGGACTACACACGAAATGGACGGTAAGTTTTCTTTCCCGCAAGTTTTGATGGAGCCAGTGAAAAATATCCTAAATTTGGATTTGTGGGTGCCAGTGGAAATTAAGAGGGCACATGGTTCTAAAATGCATATTTTAAAAATAAATAGGCTACAATTTTATATATATATTCAGAAAAAATACATGGATTAAAGTGTTCACGGGACATGCGGGGATAGTATGTTTCTTGGCCTTTTTCCCAATACTGTCACGAATTCTGCCTGAAATATCTTTCCGCATGTTGCAGCCATATTTTGCTTGGTGGCCGACGGGGTCACGTGTCGTGCTTCGACTGGCAGTCCAAACAGCTGACGTGTGAGATTAACGTCATGGAAACTGTGAATGATGTCAGGTAAGTCTGGGGGGGGGGGGGGGAAATGAAGTTTGTAGATGCATGTCTGGCTGTGCTGCATCCTGCATGATAGGCACACGGTCCGGACCCTACTGCACGGTCCGGACCCTACTGCACAGTCCGGACCCTACTACACACTCGCACACGTGGCTTGTTTCCTGCTGC
Organism: Stomatorhinus ivindoensis; assembly: GCA_019775895.2. Taxonomy (NCBI): domain Eukaryota; kingdom Metazoa; phylum Chordata; class Actinopteri; order Osteoglossiformes; family Mormyridae; genus Stomatorhinus; species Stomatorhinus ivindoensis. The sequence continues at coordinate 12,312,615 of JABFEB020000104.1, forward strand.
TTTTTCCGTCGCTCATATCTGAGCACACAGACACACTGTCCTCTCATGACTGTGTCAGCTGATTTAAATCACTGGTACATTTACCGCTTAGTAACAAAACTGTGAACAATGATAAAAATGTTTATGTTGTGGTGCATTCTGAGGGCAGCATGTCATCACAATGTGCCATTTTGTCCACCAGATAGATAAGGAATGCATCTTTAGTTTAGTAAATCATAACAATGCTGCTTACAGCGTAGCTGAAAGTCCCTAGACTGGCTTTAGTGCCTGTGCATTAAAATCCCCTTCTGTATTCTGTATACAGTCATGGCCAAACATATTGAGACCCCTGCATTTCTGTCACAGAAAATGCAGAAAATTCTCCCAGAAAATTATTGCAATTACAAACGCACTGGAGTTATCATGTTTATTTCTTTTGTTGGCACTGAAGAACAGGTCTGAAGAACAAATAAACAGAGGAAAAGACAAATCTGAGACATCAAAAATGGCCTGGACAAAATTATTGGCACCTTATCAGAAATGTAAGACAGAATTCTATTTCAGGCATGTGGTGCTCCTTTAATTTGTAATTCCATTCACCTGTAGCTATTAACAGGTGCTGGCAGTGTCATAATTCCCAGTTGGAACCAGGTAAAATGGAGAAATGCTGACCCAGCCTTGTTGTTGTGTGTCTGTGTACCACACTGAGCATGGGGAACAGAAAGAAGAGCAAAGAATTGTCTGAGGATTTGAGAACCAAAATGATAGAAAATCAGGCAACAAGTCCATCTCCGGAAATCTTAAAGTTCCTGTGTCCACTGTGCGCAACATTGTAAAGAAATTTTCAGCCCATGGCAGTGTAGCTAATCTCTCTGGACGTGGACAAAAGAGAAAGATTGATGAAATGTTACAACGGAGAATTGTTCGAATGGTACATAAAGAACCTCGATCAATTTCCAAGCAAATTCAAGCTGACCTACAGTGAATGAAAAGGGATGCTATGGAAGGAGGACCTCATTGCTGACACAGAAACATAAAAGGTTTGCTATAACTTACCTGTGGAAGCCCCAATCCTTCTGGGAGAATGTCCTCTGGACAGATGATGCAAAAATAGAGCTTTTCAGTAAAGCTCATCGGTCTACTGTTTGCCGAAAACAAGAAGAAGCCTTCAAAGAAAAGAACATGGAGGAGGTTCACAGATCTTCAGGGGTTGCTTTGCTGCTTCAGGCCCTTGTGGTCTGGACGGTTTGCGTGGTCTTTAGTAGTCTTCAGATTTCATAAGAATTCTGGGGTGCAGTGTAGGGCTGGGTGTCAGCTGGAGGTCAGCTGGAGGTCATGAGTCTTATAGCAGGACAATGACCCAAAGCAAACCAAATGGCACCCAGATATGGTTTAAAACAAGGTGCTGGAGAGTTCTGAAGTGACCAGCAATGAGTCCAGACCTAAATCCCATAGAGGACCTGTGGAGAGATCATCATCAGTTTGGAGAAGGAACCCTTCATATCTGAGAGACCTGGAGCAACTGCAAAGGAAGGGTGGTCCAAAATTCCAGTAGTAAGATGTAAAACACTGATTGTTACAGAAAGCGATTTAAATCAGTCCTTTCTTCCAAAGGGTGTGCTACCAAGTTTTAAGTTGATGATGCCAATAATTTTTTCCAGGCCATTTTTGACGTTTCGTGTGGAATATCTCCGATTTTTAATTTTTTTCCCCCTCTGCTTTTTTGGGTTCTTCCAGTGCCAACAAAAGCACAAAACATGATACCAAAGCATTTGTAATTGCAACAATTTTCTGGGAGAAGTGGTATGTTTTCTGACATAAATTTTTGGCCATGACTGTATCCGCTTCTTTAGCATCTAGTTTACCACCAGGTACCGTGTGTTACTGTTGCTAACTGTGCTATTAATTCTACCTTGTAGGATTTTGGAGTGTGGCGAATGTTCTTATAGCGGATAATCATCACTGTTCCTGGCTCTGTCACCAGTGTCCTTTTTTGTTCATTTTCATTGCCCATTTGCAGTCTGTCTCCCTTGTCTTGGCCTCTAGGTGGCTGCACACTGAGGGCATGTTTGCAGTCGCTCAGAAGAAGTGGCTGTATATTTACGACTCCTCTGGGATCGAGCTGCACTGCATCCGCAGATTCAACGACGTGCTCCGCATGCAGTTCCTTCCTTACCACTTCCTGCTCGCCACGGCAGTGCGTCTCGGGAACCTTTCTACTCTATACGGGGGCTTGTGGTGTGATGGAGAGAATGGGAGGGGTGTTGAGAGCTGCGGGGGCACTGTGTGTTCCATGTATCATAGTTTGCCAAGGGTGGAAAATGGTGCCAGATATGGAATAGTGATTTTATTCATAAAGCTAATAAATGAAGCACTTAAACCAAGGCAAACAAAATCGCTGGCATAATCGCTGCCGTTGTGCCTTAAATTTAACAAGATGTTTTCAACTGTGTTTGTTTTGTTCATTAATTTGTCTGTCTTTATAGTTATTGGCTAGTGTATGGCTCTGCTTGGAAGATCGCATGTTCAAAACCTGTGAAGTTGTCGTAACACAACTGCACCCTTGAGCAAGGCCGTTAACTTCAGCTCTTGTTCAAAAAGCTCTTGCTAAATATGTAGCTTAAGAAATTTCTCGCGGCTTGTGTTGACATTACACAGTGTGCCGCATATTTTTTATTTATTTTTTGAAATCGCAGAGTTCCACAGGGTTCTTGCAGTACCTGGACGTGTCTGTGGGGAAGGAGGTAGTCGCTATTTGTAGTAAGGCGGGCCGCCTGGACGTGATGGCGCAGAATCCCTACAACGCCATCATCCATCTGGGCCACCCCACCGGCACTGTCACCATGTGGTCCCCGAACCAGAGGGAGCCGTTGGTGAAGATGCTATGCCACCGCGGGGGCGTGCGCTCGCTCGCCGTGGATAAGACTGGAACGTAAGTCGCGCTTTCAGCTGCCGACAGCTTCCCGTGTCTCTCTCTCTCTCTCTCTCTCTCTCTCTTTCTCTCTCTCGAGTAACGGTGACGTATCTGTTCTTCAGGTACATGGTGACCTCTGGGCTCGATAGAAGATTAAAAGTGTTCGACATCAGAGCGCTCCGGCCCTTGAAGTCCTACAGTTTGCCGGCAGGGGCGTCGTGCCTGTCCCTGAGCCAGCGGGGGCTGCTGTCTGCTTCTACTGGAGACACTGTTCAGGTTGCCACTCCACCACTTAACCCCCCTCCCAAAATTATACGTGCAAATATATCTGGAAAAACAAGACTTTGTGCAGAATATGCCAGTCTTGTACAGCTCTGAAAAAATTGAGGCCACAGCAAATTTTTTAGTTTCTCATTTTATGGGTGTGCTTCTCTGTAAAATATACCTTTTTTTATTTTTTGCAAACTCCAACCTGGCTCTTCTGTTCCTCATTGATGAAGGGCTTCTTCCCTGCTTTAGGGAACTTCAGTCCTGCTTCTAAGAGCCTGTTATGAACTTGTCCTAGCATTGCACTTCACACCTGCACTTATTATTTCCCAATCCTTTTGAATGTCACTGTCATTCTCTGATTCATGAGAAACTGTCGGATAAGTTGAGTCACTTCCACCTTTCCCCTGGCTGGTTACTGGTCATTCTCAGTGTCTTCTGCTTCACATTATTCTTCTGTACTGCAGTCTTAATAATTTTGAGCCTGGAAGCTCTTAGCGCTCAATGTATCCTTCTGCCAGCAGAACCAGGATTAAACCAGAATTTAGCATATCAGATTCTTATAAAATAAGGAGTGCACTCAATTTTTTCCAGAGCTGTATATCTTCCTGGGTGCCACCTTACAATAAGGCTTCCCATATAAAGGGTTTATGAATGGTTTATAATCCGGTTATTAATTAGGTTGTAACACTTTGTAAATTAAGACTATTTTAAACAATTATAACACTTTTTTTCTTTTTATTAATGAGTTACTACCATTTATAAGAGTGAAAGGGAGCCTTACTTTGAAGTGGCACCTCTTCCTGTATTATGTGAATGACATGGAAGTCCCTCAAACGCTTGGATGACCCCCTCCTTCATGGTCACAGGTCTACAAGGACGTGTGGGGGGTGCCCGTGAAAAAGCCCTACATGGCTCACCGCGTGCGTGGGTCAGTGTGGGGGGTGCAGTTCTGCCCCTTCGAGGATGTTCTGGGCATCGGCCACTCGGAGGGCTTCACCAGCATGATCGTCCCAGGTCAGCTGATCCCCTTAGGGGGGGGGTTCACCAGTGTAGACCGACCCTTGCAGGACTACGCACATACACGCTCGTCACCGGCCTGCAGTCTATAAGTACCCAATCTTAACATGCGAGACACAAATGGCACGGGGAGGATTTAAATGCTGTGTGATCTGAAGTGGTTGAAGGAGGAGGGCAGCAGGGAGTAGATTAGTATTACCTGCAGTAACTAGCTAACTGGCTAAGTAACCTACATATAGCTAGTAATGCATTGAGTTGTAGTGAGAGTTTGGTTCATTGTGATTTATGGGATCTGAACGAATTGTAGGCTTTGTTTATGTACCCGTGAAAATATCATAACAGGACACTCCTTTAAAACAAAAGAGTGTCAGGAACATACAAAACAGATCATCCAACACAGTCTGACATGTCATTGTAAGGCAGTGCTTGTGCTGAATACGACAAAAGGAATTATGATTCTATGGTGATATTTAGCACACGAAATGCAGAATGATAGAATCACATGAAATTCAGGCGCGTCTTTGAAATAACCAGTTTAGCAAGTAGGAGTGAACTCTGACTGATTAGAGTGTCGGCTTTTCGTTGTGAACCTCTCCTGTCCTTTGACCCCAACTTCAATATAAACTTCTGTCTGAAATGTAAACTCTCTCTGTCTCCAGGAGCTGGCGAGCCCAACTTTGACGGACTGGATGCGAACCCGTATCGAACTGTGAAGCAGCGCCAGGAGTGGGAGGTCAAAGCTCTCCTGGAGAAGATCCAACCAGAGCTGATCTGTCTGGAACCATCCAAGCTGGGAGAGGTGGACCGGGCCTCCTGGGGGCAGAGGCACCGCGAGAAGGTGGAGCGACTGGTGAGCCACCTCGTTGTCACCATGTCTCCAGTTTAGTTCTAGGGGCCCTTATGTGGATTTACATCAAATGATCAGAATTGTATCAGATTAAATGGGAATACCGTACTTGGTGGAGCGGTTAGCCTTCCACATTCCTCACTTAAAGGCTCGTTTCCCCGCCAACAGGGATTTGACCCCCTCGCCAAGGAAAAGTTTACGCCACGGCAGAAGAAAAAAGGCCGCAGTTCAGCTGGGAACATTCAGAAGCGCAAGAAACAGGTGGCACATGAGGATCAAAGGGTAGGTCATCTGTGAACATGTTCGTTTGTGAACTCATGGAATGATGGAATGCATCTGCACTGATGTACCATTGTAGGCCATCTAATGTTCATGGTTGAGAAATGCGAGTTCTGTGCATTATGCTGAACTCAATGGATCATGTCGCCCCTATAGCAACAATATAGAACCTCACCCGTTCCATTTGTTTGACTTTATAAAGCTCTTAATACTTCTTCTGAAAGGTCTCAATGAACACCCCCCCCCCCCTTTCTTTCCATCTGTTTCCATCTGTTCTTAGGAGTTGGTAAGAAAGACTGTGGAAGAGAGACTGAATAAAGAGAAAGCGATGTCGCAGAAGAAAAAGTCGACACGGGGCCAGGCGTCTGCTCTAGACCGATTCAATAAGTAGGACAGTGGAACTGTGTGCAGATGCCATCTGGCAGATGATATGGGGAGTCCAATGAACATCTGTTCTATTGCTTAGCTGGCCTGCAGGAAAGTGGCTTCACTGAAGAATATTAAGCTGAGATATGAGATATTCTTTTGTAAGAATGTATGTTCATGGTGGTTGTGTATTTTCTAAATGCCATAAGTCAAACCAAACAAAATCCAATAAATTATGTCATGATTTGTGACACAACAGTATTTTGTAAACAAGTTTTAGTTAAAATAGTTAAATTCTTTATTTGTTGTGCCAGGGCAGCATATAACACACACAAAATACAAAATTACACTTTCCTGTAAATAACTTTATCCATTAATTGTGTTGCAACCCGGAATATACAAAATCAGGGGATGATCTAGCAATTCATAGAAATCGCGACGTTTAAGTTCACCCAGTTCAAATGAATTTCCAAAATACCGGGAGACAAGACTTTTATTTAGGACGCTTTGAATGAATACAGAACATGGTATGTGTTTGACATCCAAGCCAATGTGACAGAGTCCTTCTTGATTACCATTAAAAAAAAAAATGTAAACCCAGAATGGTTCACTGTTCATGAGGACATGCATCATCTTTCAAGTCTAGTAAGTTACAATATTGCTAGTATCAAACATTTTCCAGGATCTGTTGGTAATACTTGTTTTTCAGATACAGTATTGAAAAAAGCTATGGAAATAGCCATGGTAGCGAAATGCTGTCATAAAAGCAATGCCACTGGTATATTTAGGGAAAAGTGTGTCTGTAGGGCAGTGTGTCTGTAGTGCAGTGTGTCTGTAGGGCAGTGCGCAGTACAGTAAATGCAAGCACCTAGTGCTGGGTGGTATACTGCTTCATCCGATATACTGGTTTTAATTTCTAGTGCAGTATGAGTTTTTCATATATCGCCGTGGCATACCTGCAATGACAGCTGTGACACTGCAATAGGCAGCTAATGAATCCTATCATCAGGTAACATCAAGTTCTAAACTATCTTCAGTCAACCTTTTTTAAAGTCCAGTTGTTTCTTCAAATGGCACCTAACATCAATATTAACAATATTCTCCCGGATTCCAGAATATAAGATGTACCATTAGACTTGGACAATGCAATAAGACCGCATTTCATTTGGTAATTTTCAAATCTTTTGAACATACTTGGTTCAGTGGGCTTATACCCCGTTTTAAGATAAACAAACTCAGTCCTCAAAGTGGACCAACAAGAAAGGGACTCTGTATTCACTGTCGGTTCAATTTGAAAAAGGATTCAGGTTTATTTCTGGCCCACTTCAGTTTAGATTGGTCTTTCTGTTCACGCTTTTTTCTTTTTTACTAGCAGCCATTGTTGTTTTTTCAAGCATCCCAGTGCAACAGCATGCAATCTAAAAGCCTAGAGGGCAAAAATATAATGGAAAAGTAAGAGAGAACCTCAGACACTTAATATTCACAATGCACAAGGTAAGCGAACTATAATGTGTACTTGAAGCGAACCAAACTGAGGCCACCTCCCGAGTTTCGTTTCATAGAGGTGTGAGTTCACATATGTGCAAAAACTGATGACTAATTACACTGAGTTCATCTTGTAGGCTGAATGGGACGAAATGTGAAAACACCCTAACAGTCCTGTGAGTCTTTTACAGCCGTCGCTGCTTGTCGAGCATCCCAGTGCAACAGCATGTGGTCTGTCTACCACAAGCCTAGGAGGGTGAAACACAACGGCCAAAGGAGACGCGAACCTGGAGTGTTTTCACAGGGGTCTGAGTTTGTTTGGAGTATTCAGATCTGTGTAAAACATGCCGACTCCATTTTGAGGGTGTAAAGTGACCAAGTGTGAAAACAGCCTACATAGATAATCCATTTTTGGTTACACCTACAAATATATGACACCCGTGAAGCTGCAGAGTTGTTTGAAAACATATGTCGGCATGTACCTTGTAAATACAAAGCATGTAAATACATTGCATCTTACATGACAGGAAACTTCCTTTGACAGAATCGAAGTTCCTTGACCTAACATAGCCCTTTCAAAAAAAAAACAGAGCAGACATTTACCCTGGTATCTATTTTTAGTCTGTCATTTTCAGTATTTCTTCAGTCACCAATGGCTTTGGCATATCTCACCTTTTGTGGAATAGACCTCACTTGTAATATCTTTCATTACAGAGAATGTGGGTCTGATTCTCACCATAAGTGCATGGCTTATCTCCCCTGCTCCATAATCACCTTGTATGCAACCTCAGATCAACTGATTCTTCTGATCATACTGGAACATCTTTGTTTTGGTCACTAGATTTATAAGGAATCTATATTCATATATGTACAGCTTGCCTGGATGTATATATCCATTTAAATGGATACTAAGCACATTCACACACGGGTTACAAGCAATTTAGGAAGATCAATTAGCTTCACTATGAAACACAGGGAGGATATGCAGAAATGGAGTCTAAGTCACTCTTTCCCAGCCTGGTCAAGCAAACAAGTCTGCAAACAGTATAGTGCTCTGTCAATTTTGCTTATTTCCTGCATGTTTTCCTCTTTATTTATCACGTTTCCCTCTATGGCTCCCCATTCCCCACCAATCCCTCGTCACGGTCATCCCATGGTCATCCAATGGTCAGCCCACGGTCATCCAATGGTCAGCACACGGTCATCCAATGGTCAGCACACGGTCATCCAATGGTCAGCCCACGGTCATCCAATGGTCAGCACACAGTCAGCCCACGGTCATTCCTCGTCTTCCCCCATCAGATCATTGAGGAAGGCTCTGATCTTGCAGACGCCCAAAGATGCCTTCAGACTAAGCCAAGAACAAGGAGGTGGGGATTGAACCTCCGTCCATAAGGCAACCATCTCCCTGGGGGAAGTGTGATGAACGGATATCATGGCCTGGTAGCAGCACCGGCTGTATGGCACACCAGGGCCCCCGGAGAACAGGGGACAGTGGGACGGGACGATGCCGGCCTCCATGGCAGACAGCCCCATAAAGACGTCCTCTGGGGGCAGGGGCAAGGGTATGGGGGAGGCGGCGCTGGCCTGGGAGATCTTTCTGGCGGCAGAGCGGGACAGCACATACGCGGTTCCACTGCAGTAGTCAGGGAAGACCTCCTGGGTGTAGGCCGCGGCAGGCAGGTAGTGCTTGCTGGTGGGGTTACGCTTGGGCGCCACCCGCATGTGAACGCGGCCCAGGTACAGCTCACTCTCCACACTATGGCTCTTGTTCAGATAGCGCAGTAGGGTGCCAGGGTTGAACAGGACATCGTCATCCACCTTGGCAACGTAAGGTGCCTGCTCACAGAAGCGCCGCACCCAGCTGAGCATGGAGAGAGTTTTCAGGGTCAGGTTCGAGTAGGTGTCCAGGAACAGACCTTGAATAACGTCTCGGTGATCCTGAGCCTCTTCTTCAAGCCGCTGGGAGAGTGCTGGGTCATTGGTCTGGCCCACCATGAAGAAAGTCATGACCCGCAGACCCCTTACCAGGGTCTCGCCCCCCCAGGAGTCCCGGATGGCCTGTCGCGCCTGTTGGTGATGGGGTGCGCTGATGACCATGGTGACGAGGAAGGGCTTGGCACGCTGGCAGACAAGCGGGCTGGGCATCAGGAGGTAATCGTCAGGGGGGCTCTTCGCGGTGCCGTAGGAATGCCCCACCCACGGCCCTACGGCTGCTTTATTCCTACCCAGGGCAACAGACCAGGACTCGATGGTATCCAGAAAGAGGACGGACAGGCTACAGAGCAGCGCCATCAGGCAAAGTACCATACTGCCCCTTCGCTTCCAAAGTGGGCCTCTGTAGCCCCAAGGCCCGCGACGCACCATCGCAGCACAAGCATACGCGACTCCGCACTCCCACCGGTGTGAAGCCTCGCCCGCCTTCTTATCGAGCCTCTCTAACCCTCGCGCCAGCGGGCTCCCACTCAGTCTGGTCCACTCAGCTACCAGCTGCAGGAAGCAGAATTTTGGTTAAAACAAGACGACCATGATATTTGTAATACAAACAGGTTACAAAGCTCTCCTTTAAGGTGTTTTCATTAGAATAAAAATGTAAAGATAGAAAAAGATTAACTTTACTGATTCAAAGGAAAAAATCTTGAGCATATAGCAGAAACGTACATGAACTGCATACAAGCATATAGTGTGCACTGATGTATTTTAAATTAAAAAAAAAAAAAAAAACATTTAGATTACTGATGATTTTTTCCCTTTTCCAGTTTCTTCACTAGACCAGCATAATTTTTGTTTGCAAAAGACTTCACAGATTCTCAAGGATACAGTAAATTTCTGTTAATCATAGGCCTGTTTCCTGGTGGGGTGGATCTCCGGGGGGGGCGGGGGGGGGGGGGGGGGGGG
>JABFEB020000104.1:12327743-12347057 GCA_019775895.2 Stomatorhinus ivindoensis
CCTCGTATATATGATTCGGTGCAATATATCTCGACTCCCCCCCCCCCCCACAATTTTAACAGGAATAAATATGTTTCCTAAAATCAGTGAAAAGATAGACGCAAAAATGTCCAATGGACATAAATGAATGGGTGGGGTCTCAGGAGGATATAACCACTTATGATATAGGTGCAGTATACTTTTACTTTACTGTGCAATATACACTTTTACTTTTCCTGTAACTTTTGGACAAAGGTACTTTAGATTCCTGTACAGAGATTTTCTATCTTATTTTATTTATCAGAATGTTAACTGTGCAATCAAAGTAAAATCTGGATTCGTCCACGAGGATAATACTAAACCTCGAGATCATGGGAAAGTGACATGGCTTATGTCGAGATCACAAGAAAAATAAGTCGAGATAACGAAAAGGAAAAAAAAAGTTTATGCATGTTCTCTGCAGACTTCCGTATGAACTGTGAACTTTTCAGCTTACGTGTCTTACGTATGAACTGTGCAGCAGGTGCCGCGTAGCCTTTTGCATCGCGAACTATCCCCTCTGCGGAAGCAGCGGAATAGGACGCTGCGAATAATTAAGAAGCCAAATGAATCGGAAGGTGCGAATAAGGAAGTATACAACCTCAACCTTTAAAAAGGTAGTAGACCAGGGGTCTCCAACTCCGGTACTGGAGAGCTACTTACCAGTAGATTTTCCATCTTACCTGGCTTCTGATGAACCACACTAATTCTCCGGTAAATACCAGGAGCAGGTGCGGCTCATCAGGAGCCGGGCAGGATAGAAAACGTACCGGATAGTAGCTCTCCAGGACCGGAGCTGGACACCCCGTAGTAGACAAACTCAAATTTCAAGAAAAAAAAACTTTAAATATCGCACTAAAATGTTTTCATGTTTATCGAGGTGGTTTTTGGTTGCGAGTAAAAAGAACTTCGCAAAACCGCAAAATTAGAATTTGCTAATTAGTAGATACAATAGCTGTTATTTAGTTAGGCTACACGTTTGCTCATTTCTCACCCCCTTTCCCTATCCATGTTTTCAACGCGAATATAAGAACAGGCTTATTTTAACCGCAGTCATAAACACCGGCTTTGTAACGTAAATCCCAGTTTAAATGGATCTTAATCTAGGGGATGACAAACGAATCCCGTTCCTGCAAACGCAGCCTGCTTCAGCCACACAGTCGTGTCTAATACGAACTATGGAATTGTGCGTGTGTGCTCTCCAAAGACCATTGTAATCTGATCATTTCTTTGGTAACATACCTCTTTTTGTTGGACCCACGTTCATGATTTTAGTAGCCTAATTTTATAAAATGTTTTATTTATCTTAACATTTCTATGCAGCTAAAACCAGTAACGCAGGTAAACGGAAACATCCATATTTAAACGAACCTGTAGGAGAATTTTTCGGCTGCTTCTTCCGCGTAGATGCTGTCTAAAAGATTCAATGAAAAGTGTAGCGGCAGTGAGCTACAGGAAATCAACGTGCAACCCGTGGGAGGAGTAAAAAACAAAAGTGTACATAGTTCAGACCTTTTCTTAGTCTTCCGGGCAATTCAGGTTCTCTGTTTCCTCTGTTGTGCGCTCATTTGTACGCGGTTTCGCTCTTGTTTTCACGTCTTTTTACGAAGCTCTTGAGGTAAACAAGCCATATATTTTAAAACATCACATGCCTTTTCTATGTTTTTTGTTTTTAAAGATAATAAATGAAAGTATTTAATTCGCTGGATAGAGATATTTCTTGATTAAAATGGTAGCCTATAGTATTGCTTATACGACTATATTATCCGTGACGTTCTATTGTATTCACGTGTAATAATTAATGTTCCTGAATGATTTTCAGACATCTCACATACATATTTGCCTAAATATTAGGTGAAACATTATTTCCTGACATCCAGGATATTTGGTTACCCCCTGTTAAAACAGGTATACAGGGGTCTCGGTACTAATAATAATTCAGTATTGACATGTATTAATGTACCTAAGTCGGTTATTACTATATATATATATATATACTTTACTTTCTGAGTACTTTCTGAAAAAAGCAGTGATATTACTGTTCTTTTTAAACTATACTTTCTAAAATCCCCATGAGTCCACAAAATGGAAAATGCCGATTTAACATCTTGTCTTTTTTTGTACTTTAATATTAATTGACCACTTTTCCAAAAGGGCGAAATGCAAAATATAATGAAAAAATTCTTAAATTCTGATTTGAAGTTCAGCTTTCGAACATTTCTGAAAATTCATATTCTTGGGATAGTGTAACAGTGTAACAAATAATAAATATAGCATTTCTGTAAAATGCAGATATTCAGCAGACATTTTTTACAATTGTAGCACAAGCTGCCTCACTGGATACTTTAACCCTTGTGTTGCCTGTGCCTTCCCATGCTCCTGTCCTCCTGTTTCAATGCCCTGTGATCCTGTTTGTTTCTAGCTTTTGTTCTCCAGTTTAATGAAATCCTTCATCCCTTGTCTCATGACAATACTTAGGCTATATATTTTTTTAATGTACGTGATATATAATGTATGGAACATAATTACAAAGTAGTAACTGTAATGTGTTTTTAAAAAAATTAAATAGTTACACTTACACTATTTTGCTACAATGAAATTAGATTACAGAATCACATTACATTGTAACACACTACCCCCAACAGTGGTCACTGGACACTGAAATGTTGTACAAAACTGCTCTTGAGGGTCAAGTTCACATTTTTCTGTAATTGGAGTTTTATTGTAGCACGTTCTTTGAAAAAAATACCCAAATGAATCTAAAATGTTTTGATACCTTTTTGAAGATGTCCAATTGCTAGGAGTTTTTTAATGTTTTAACTTCACTTTAACCTGCAATTAGCCAAATGTCTTTACTTAATGTTACCATTTGCCTTGAAGTTTCACTACTACGAAGTGTGAATGCAAGTTAACTTGAAAAAATAAGTGTTCATGCAAATAAATTATTTTTAGTAAGGTTTTATTTAGGTTTGGTGTAAACAACTTGTCTTCTCAGATTCACTTCACTTAAAATTTAAAGGCAGCCTGAATACTAACTTTTTAAAGTTGAAACAGTTTTGTTACAGTGTAAGAACTGGATAATTCAGTGATTTAGTTTCCCATGAAGCTCATTTTTACAGTGGATGATTCAAATGTATCATGATGATATTTCACTGAACATTACAATGGGTGCATGCATTGTGAAGTATTTAAAATTAAACACGCACATTAGTTTAAAATGACAACTAATGTTCAGTGGAGCATGTTTGATTTGCACCACTGCACATTATAATAAAGGTTTCTGTGACAATCCTGTCAATACAAATCCTGATATTGCACATTAGCAGAAAGCATTAAACTTGATATTAGCAGCTAATAACTCCATTATCCTGAATCTACAGACTACACAAAGGCTTCACATCCGATAAGAATTTTTTATAAGGATGTCCTAGGGGTCCCTATTTCTGCTTGTTGTTGCAGTCTATCCATACTAGACATACTAAGAACCTTACTGGTATAAATATTTGTAGGAAAAAAAAACAATAATTAATAGGCACATGAAACTGTTCCTAAAGAAGAAAGACTAGGTCTGCCATGCTCATGAATGAAAAGGCTTTCCAATGCATCCATTGCTCATGGCCAATAAAGATCTTAAATCTTTAATCTCACTATTAGTGTCTTTTCACAGGCTTCAGGTCTTAAAAGCATAACATCTTGGAAGATGTGCTATTATTCTGTATGAACCACAGAGGCTGCTCATTGAAAACATAAAACAACTTTGTGAAGTATTTGAATAATACATATATGTATTATGCAATTTTACATGATTAGGCAACATTTGAATTCAACTGGATAAAACTAAAAGTGTATTTAATAGTCTGCTTCAAAGAGATGTCTATGTATAGGAATGGTATTATCTAAAACAGAAGGTATAACTGGATTCATATTTCAGTCCTTGCAGATTGATGTCAATGGAATAAATCAATAGGATTTTCTTTAACTTCATCCGGAGGAATAAGTCTCATAAATTGAAAACAATCTGTCCGTTCACATAAAAAGTGTGATGGTGGTTGTAAAGTACATTTTGTAGATGCAATCAAAACATTTAAAAAGAATTGGCTAAAAAGATGTCTAACTGAAAGACTTTCAATGGGTATTTCATTCTTAGAAATTATCCATTGATTTATACACATGCAGTCAGGGAACTCCTGGACTCATATTGTTAATGAGAGTGATTTGAATCCTTAGTTGACTGTGAAGATTGCAGTCCTGTGTTACTGCAAATTGCATCCTTGACCTAGACCTCATCTCGGAGTTCCATCAGAACCACCCCAGCTGTCCCATACCACATCTCAGGAGAAACTCACACTCAAGTCCACCATGTCACATCAGCTAAGCTCTCATCTGTTCAATCCTAGTTGGTGTCTCTAACCCAAAAACTGAGGGAGTACACAGGACATTCAAGCCTGGGAGTGATTCTGTCACATCAAGTTCACTGGCACGATTGTAACTTACGACTATGCCGAACTCCAAATTAGCACAATAGTTAATCAGCCATACCTGCCCTCAGTGCATTAGCTCCTTCTCAAAAAAGCCTCATTGCTTGGTTTTGAGGTTGGGTTTTACCTACTCGGTCTTGGTGGTATGGTCTTTTGGTTTTGCATTCTGATTTGCCGTAACATTCTTTAGTTCTGTTATATGCTTTGACTTTTGGCTTATTGTCTAGTTTCTGGGTTAGCTCTGTTCCTCAGATCCTGTGTCACTTGACCCTGTTTAGTCTTTCAGCACTATCCCTTGTGGTACCCACTGGAACTCAGTCCTACTTAACCGTCTCAAATACATGCCCCGCAGTCAGTGGCCCAAGTCCTGTCGGCACATGTACTCAGAGGCATGTCAGCTAAAGAAGTCTGACATGCAGAATCTGGAAATGTGAGCGGGTGTCTGGTTTGGAGTGTTCCATCTGATCTGGGTTAAAGTTTTAAATTTTCCTACATGTCTAACTATACAAATTGAGTACTGGATAAAGAAAAATTGAGAATCAAAAATGTTACACCTCTGAACTGTTGTGACAAGGCCTTTAATATGCAGCAATACTGTATACAACATGTCTTTTCATGTTAGTTTTTCTCTTATCTTGTTTTCAATTTATAACCTTTTGCTTTTCATGTATTTTTTTTTCCATTTTCTTTTTCTGGTATTTTTTAATTTATTATCTCTTATGCTTTACCTTATCTAAACTGAAGTAATGATGAATCCCTTTTTGTTACCATCATGTAACACCAAATAAATAGAAACATACAAAGCCTCCATGTTATGTTGTTATGCATGCACAGTTAAAGATACGACTGCAGGAAAACCTAATTTTTAATATTCACCAGCTTCAACTGGTGAGGGTGATTTTTGAATAATGATTATGACAAAGTGTAGACGAATGAGAAAAAGCAAAAGCTCTTAAGTGCAAAAGTCATCCATCTGGAAATAAGTGAGAAAATTATTTTCTGCGCGTAAGGTTCAATTCTCAGATGCTCTAAATAGAATCATTAAAACACCATAAAATTGCAATGGTTATACTTCTGATTGCACCTCCAGCTCTGTGTGTAATCGTGTGTATTTCTGCTTTTGCACCGGTTTTCCCTTGCAGATTTCCGCTACTTGTACACTGAGATACTGTGGTTTTGTCCAGGACATGTACATTTACGTCTGTTTTATTTATCAAACACTTTTGTCTGACGCAACATACAAATAAGACAAACAGCATATTACATATGTACTGTCCAGGAGTCGACTAGACACAAGTGCAGCTAGACTGAGCTTCCAATTAAAGCCCAGTTACAAGTGTAATATTGTAGTAAAAGCTACACAGCATCTATCAAGCAAAACAAGAACCCAATAAAAATAATATTCAGTCAGCAGAAAGTGAAACATTATGAGCATTCCGGGAACACAGAGTGGTATTAGGCTAATTGTTTTTCCCAGTACAGACAGGTCTTGAGGCATGGGAATCTGATGTTTGCAAGTGGCTCAGCCGCTCATTTTGCCATTGGAGAACCATGTACAGGGCTGGATTGCTGACCAAAGGGGGCATCCAAGGTTCATAAAGGCAAGTGTCTGCAGCAGTCACCCTTCCCTTTGCTGCCACTACGCAGCATCGCTTTAATTTTAGTACAATTTCTCTCAATATGTGCCAAATGTTATGCAGCGTTGCTTCAATTTTGGTGCAATCGGTCTCAAAATTCTATCAGTTCCAGATCTTCACCTGTACAAGGTATTTGCAAAGTCTGAAGAAGGTCTGTCAAATACTTTTTGAGTTATCAGGGTAACAAAAAAGTGTCTGCGGCAGTGGGTCGGTCTCAAAACCATATGTAACACTTGTCTGGACAATAGTTATAAAGTGAATAGGCTAATAACTGTATACGTTTTTGGTTAACAAATACCATTTAGGAAATAACTTTGGAAATCATATCTATCACAGCCAAGCCAATGGAACCATGAAGACTGTCTCTGAAAAAACTATGCCTTCTGAGTCTTGCTAAAACTGAGATTTGTGATTTTAGTATGCTCACATGCCTCATCACGTTAATTAGCTCTTAGACTTCTGGTATTATATTGCAACATAGTGTATATAAGCACAGTAAATTTTACTCCCATCTTTTAAAACTTCTTTTTCCTTTCTGTTTAAACGTGCATTTTATGCTTCTCAATCTCATACAATCCATGAATCAAATTACTGTCCCGATCACAGAGACATAATTTCAAAAAATGCATTACAGAAAAAAAGTATCGAGAAAGAGACATTGACATAGGCGCTGGCCAATCGGCGCCGGCCGTTCAGCAGCAGACGGGGTGACGTCGCGCTGTCTGGCTTGCGCAGCTCGGTGCGCTAGGAAGGAGAAGGGCGCTGGAGGAGGAAGAAGAAAAAACTCCCAGCACGCTGGTGGAACGGGGTCACGAACTATGACCTTTCACAGAAGAAAAACAATAACAAATATTTTTCGAAAAATCTGAGATCCGAAAACTGTGTTGTTTATTCCAAGAGGTAAGCCTGAATTTCATTTTCGAGGCAAGGCGAAGCCGACAATATTGAAAGCTGACAGCGACAAAAGGAGGCTAATTTCACTTCAACTATCCAGCGAGCCTCGGCAAGTTTGGGCCAGGTTTACTTTACAAACCTCGTCGAGGCTTTCCCGTCAAACTTAAATAAGGCATTGTTAATTTGCGTTACCATCGGCGTGCCTTTGTATGCAAGTTACAGATAACATGCATTTTCCATTTATAAATGCAAGCAACCCGACGTGTAACATCGAATGGTAGCGTATACACACGAAGACAAAGACATGCGGCTTACAGCAGCTAGTGTTTAGCTTGCTAGCTAGGCTAGCTCGCTGGCTATTGCGCAGCTGAACCCGACCCTTTTACCTTTGCCATCCCGGGGACAGGGGTTGCTTTGCAGTCTTGTACCTAGGCATGCAAATTCATACGGTTACATGAGTGTGATTAGCTCTCAAGTTTTACGCTTGAAATAGCATGGCAAATCACGGCCTTCTTGTGATGCTAGACGTTTTTAAATCGCACACTTAGATGGGTATTCAGCATATCTTGGCGTTACGCCAGATTCTCCATTTTGTTCCTTTTTTCTCTTTGAATGCTTTTTAATGTCGGCAGGAATTTGCCGTTGATTGATCGACCGGGCAACAAATAGGGAAGTACTTGGGCGGCGCTTATTGATTGTGCTGTCCAATCAGAGTGCTCGAGCAGCTCGTGGCCCGAAATCTGAAGGCTGTAGCTTACTGCGCTTTCAAACTGAAAAGCAATGCGACGTGCTTTTATATAGATATCGACTTGGACACAAAATAATCAGCGAACGCATCAGAAAAATCATTAAACTACGTTTTAATGCCAGCTGGAAAAGGAATAGATGTTTTTGGCTGCAGAGCGTGCATATAAAATGAATACATTTTAATTGCAGTTGTATCGTGGAATATTTCATTCGAGTTGACTACACTGACACCGGCTTTTTTGAGCATCCGGAGGATCAGTAGTAGACACGAAAGATCCTTTTGTTGGTAGAAGTGCCCCCGTAAATGTTTGAGCGTCAGGGTAACGGGACCCTGAAGTTTACGTATTTAAGGAGTGCACGGCTGATCTGGGAATAAAGGATTAAAGCTCATTGGGGGATCAAATATGTACAAATTTTACATGTCTGAATATTTATCATCTAAGTATGTGCAACATTAAGACTGGCACTGGACTTAACATATACGTTAAGGGTTTCTTTGCATGACTATCTGTTTTCTTGGGTGTTCTTTCCCTAGGTTTTTCGCTTTTGTGTCCGTAGTACCCAGATGGGATGTACAGTCCACTGTGCTTTACTGAGTTTCAGTGTGTTGTTTTTGACAAGTCTCCTTTGCTAGTGATAGTAGTTTGGCCCGATCGGACTCTTTCTTGACCCTGTAAAAGCATTAAAGCTTGTGCTTATGTGTTTGTCGTGTCACTCGGGGTTATTTTATTGATCGTCGTGTTGGTGCAATTTTGGAGCAACCAGTAGTATCTTAAGTAATTTGTCAGAGACGATTCTCAGTATTTGTAAGGTTGTCCTAAAGGGAGAATTGCATGGAAGAATGCCTTGGTATGAATTAAAAACTGAATAAGCATCTCAACCACAGTAGTGTAGTTTTAATATTATTAGAGCCGTCTAACTTTTTTCCTGTATGAAACGCTTAATGTTATACAAGTGTCACCGTAGTGACTTTGGATAATCAGATGATGGGATCATTTAAAACCATCAATTGAATTGACTGTTTTCCCCTAACAGTTAGCAGCAGGGATATAACAGTTAGTATTTTTGGTTATGAATTTTATAAATCGACTCCCGTAAATTACGCCCATAAATTGTACAGTTTTCAAGGCAATTGAGCTACGTGGTTTCTCCTCCTCCAAAGTTAGTGTTTTCTTTAAAGACAATGATCATTATAATGATACTGGTCAGCTAAAATGTGAATATCATTCACGCAGTGACTGATAGAATCTTGTGTTTTATTTCATTAATGATTTATATTACCATGACAACCATTACGGAGGTGTTAGCTCATCAAACAGTGGATACGGAGCCGGTGATGCTGTTGTGTGATGGACTGTTAGACTTAAAACTTTAGGTTTTCCACTTCATGCCTATAGTGGATAATAAAAATGTCGTCCCTGTTTACTTCATGTGAAACAGTCATGTGACAAATCCATTTTTGAATGGAATCAGTTCTTCATTTAGTAAGGGCAGTTTAGTATGTTGTTTATGATTTTTATCTGAGGGCTAAAAATGTTGGTAAATGTCTTTTAAGGAGTCACTGTTTAAATAGATGTTTCACAGAGGGCTCGAGTTGTCATGGGATGCGTGTCGATGCCACCCCCCCCCCCCCATGGGGAAATTTGGCAAAATCCATCCCCTTTGAAAATATACCAACGCCGCCCTCCCCTCATCATTCCCCTAAATTGTTCTGTGTAATTGTCACTCACCTAAATGGTAATGGTGTTTTAGGTGTATTCAGTGGGCAGACTCCAGGTGGAAACACAGTTTAATCTGGGCTTCGACCACTGGTTTCACCCATGTTTGGTGTGACATTTAGTTATTTGCAATGCAATTTTGTATGTAAATTTTTCAAAGCCTCCACAGAAGAGGTTTCATCACTTCTTATTTGGTTTCACAAAGCTTAAACATAGCAAGCATATTTGTTACCTGGCCATTGGTGTCATAGTTCGAAAACCTTTCTGTCCTAGCTGGTATTTAGTAGGTGTTGTGTTTCAGTCCTTCTGTCAATGCTATGATGAACACAGATTATTAATTGCCACAGCTCTGTGGAGCACTGTAGCTTTTAATAATAAATACCTTTGCTTATCTGGTTTTGCTGCCTAAAAACATTTTGTGTTGGGTTGAGCTACATAGGCATCGCCGTTTTAGTTTCATTTTGGTTTAATTGCTCAGGAGTTTCAAATTTATATTTGTCACACGTACAGTCATGCACTGTACCATTGTGCAGTGAAATGCTTTTCCACCTGCTTCGTGGGTCATATGTGTTAACAAGATAAGAGTAAAATTTAAATAAACTCAGAATAAAATACAATGAACAATAATAGATAAAGATAAACTGCCAGCAAAATAGACAAAAACAGAGAGCAATATATCAGCAAATGTGCAATGACAGTGGTCCGGTAAAAGCGTGTAAAGTGATTCGTTAGCCATGGGAGTCCTCTTTCAGGATACGAATGGCTTGAATAAAAGCCAATTGCTGATGTTTCTCTGGTGCTTTAGATGAGTGGAAGATGTACAAAGTGCTCTATTCCAGCAGAACTAAAAGAACTGAAATTCCTTTTTGCACATTTGGTCTTAGGTGGAAGTATCCGTATCATCCTGTTGACAAAACATCCATTGAAGGCAGAACTCTGAACCTGACCTGATGGGAAATAGAGAATCATTTCCCAATTACTTGCATTCAATGCCACTTCTTCACTTAAATGATTAGTACACAGCGGACAATGTGACTGTGATGCCATTAGACTGCATTAGTGAAGCAGAATTTTTCTGGAAATATTATTCCCTGGGAAATATACGTGTTTCAGGGACTGGAAATATTTTTTTCCCCATAGTAAAATTAATTAATAGTGACAATGAATATGGGATATGGGGTGGCAGCTGCAAGCGTTGAACCTCAGTTTATGTAATTCTTATTCTGTAGGTTCAGCTATTCGAATACACCAGGAGGGTTGGCCCGACATCTGAAATAGTATTATTGATTTTTGTCACAAAAAAGTATTGATAACATCGGTCTATGATATCTATTATGAGAATATGTTTATATATCCTAAACATGGCATAATATTTTTTTTATGGTCTGATACCAATATTAAAAATGTTGAGTATCTGCCAATATGATATCAGTTTGATATTATTTCCCCTTTAGTAGGCTGAATAAGCACGTAATGAGATATTTGCATCAATACTTTTCAATTAACTTGGAAAGCTGTCTCCATTTAGTGCTGTAGTGGCATTGTTTGAGTATGCTAACAGGAAAATATCATGGTCATTTTTCTCAAACAAAAGCTATGCCACTATGCTACAGGATGAAATCCAGGGCTGACATGATTAGCGCAGAAATCTGTGTTTTATTCAGTAACAACTTCCACAAAAAATGAACAGAAATATTGCTCAAAGTACAAATTATGGAATGTTGCCCGATTAAACATGTTAAAGAAATGAATCATAAAAATATCAGACTATACCCTAACTAACTACGTATTTCTAGTCAAATAGTACACATAAATATCCAGTAAAAATATACAATGGAGCACAGATAAAATTTTTATGTAGTAATTAACCAAACTTTAGAAAGAATACAAGTTTTTATAAATTTTACTGTGTTCAGATTTAAGAAATTAGCCAAGCATGCATTGTACTCTGCAGTTTAGCCTTTTCTTCCTTTGGTGTAAAGTACAGGAACCCGTTCACATTTACGAGGGTTAGGGGCAGAAACGTGAAAATTCACAAATAATACTTGGACCCCCCCTAACCTTAACCTCATAACAGTGTGAGCCTGAACGACAACATAAAGTCTTCATTTCCAACTTCTAAACAAACAGTACTGTACTGTATGCTTTGCATGTGAAATTACTTTGTCATTTCCAGTCAAGATCTTTTTATATAATATACAAACCATCCACATTATGCTCTTTTATGTACAAAGTTACTACTTTACTACTTTACGCACACCTGCTGCTACATTTTGGACTTATTAGAAATTAATGGCACAATGCTACAAGATTTTTTAGGACTAGATGTATCTCTGAGGGAATATCAGAATGACTTCTTACTCCCCTGCCTCTGATATCCAATCCAGCATTTTTGCCAGTATTGGCAAAAAAGAATTTCAAATTTAGATTCATCTGACCACAGAACAGTTTCCCACTTAGCCACAATCCATTTTAAATGAGCTTTGGCCCAGAGAAGACGTCAGTGATTCTGGATCACATCTTCAAATACGGCTTCTTCTTTGATATAGTTTTAACTGGCATCTTCGGATGGCATGGCAAATTGTGTTCACTGACCATGTTTTCTGGAAATATTCCTGAGCCCATTTAGTTATTTCCATCGCAGAATCAGGCCTATTTGTGAGGCAGTGCTGCTTAAAGGCTCGAAGATCATGGGCATCCAGTATGGTTTTTTGACCTTGTCCCTTACGCACAGATTTCTCCAGATTCTCTGAATTTTTTCATTATATCATGTACTGTAGATGATGATATTTTCAACCTCTTTGCAATTATATACTGAGGAACGTTTTGTGTCTGCAGTATCAGGGTGATTGGTGATACTCTGGTGATACTCTGGTGATACTCTGCCCATCTTCTGAGAGACAGTGCAACTCTAAGATGCTCTTTTTATACCCAGTCGTGTTACTAACCTGTTGCCAATTATTTGCAAATTCTTCCTGCAGCTGTTGGGTTTTCATACCACTAACTTATCCAGCCTCCTATTGCCCCCCTCCCAAATTTTTTGAGATGTGTTTCTGTCATGAAATTCAAAATGAGCCAATATTTTTCATGAAATAGCAAAATGTCTCCCTTTAAACATTTGATATGTTTTATATGTTTTGTTGTGAATAAAATGTGAATTTACGAGATTTCTATATCATTGCATTCTGTTGTTATTTACAATTTGCACAACATTCCATCTTTTTTGGAATTGGGGTTGTATTTATAATATATATATACATTTACACTTTATTTTTTTAAACGAGTAAATCCAAATGAAAAACTTCTATCCCAAAAATTCTTTAAGTAGGCCACTAGAAACACACATAACGTACTGTTCCACCTCGTTTGTACGTCTTGTTTTAAGTGTTTCTGCGGCATTTGCAGTTCAATGTGAATATCTCCCAAGCGAGGATACACAAGTGGCGAATGCTTAAAATGCCACATGGTTTTTCTCCCACTGGCATCAGCATCACTTACACTTCATTGTGATAGAAGCCCGTGTATCACAAGTTACAGCAAGTGCCTAAGCAACCCAAGCTAGCCGCTCCCAAGTCAAATTTTTCTTTCGTATTACTCGTGTCGTCACTATTGTGTGTGCTCTGTTTAGTGGGATTTTGCACTAAACGCTAGTGTTGTCACAATACCAAAATCGTGACTTCGATATGATACCTGTCTCAAATATTTTGATGCCGATACTCAAACGATACCACAGCGTAAAACGAAGTAAGGCAGTGCGGTAAACAAGCTTATGATTGACTGGAAACTAAACTTAGGACTGAACGTATATGCCTGCTGTTAAGGAACGACTGAGTTGGTGTGCGATTTGATGAATGAGAGAGTCTCTCCACTCCTTTGAATCTTTCCTCATTCGGAACAATAATGGGAGACTTGAAGGGGGGGGGAACGAGCTGGTGAACCGGTCTGTGAAAGAGAGACTCAGGCTACTGAATGAGACATTTGGTCATTACCAAAATACAGCATGAGACAGCCATTTGGTCATTACCAAAATACAGCATGACACAGCCATTTGGTCATTACCAAAATACAGCATGACACAGCCATTTGGTCATTACCAAAATACAGCATGACACAGCCATTTGGTCATTACCAAAATACAGTATGAGACAGCCATTTGGTCATTACCAAAATACAGTATGACACAGCCATTTGGTCATTACCAAAATACAGCATGACACAGCCATTTGGTCATTACCAAAATACAGCATGAGACAGCCATTTGGTCATTACCAAAATAGACCACGAGACAGCCATTTGGTCATTACCAAAATACAGCATGAGACAGCCATTTGGTCATTACCAAAATACAGCATGAGACTGCCATTTGGTCATTACCAAAATACAGCATGAGACAGCCATTTGGTCATTACCAAAATACACCATCTACTGTGTAGCCTTCATGTGCAAAAGTGCCAAATATTAATGTAAAATATAAATGATTCATAATAATCATAATAATAATGCATTTTGTTTATACAGCGCTTCTCAGGATCTCAAAGATGCTTACATAGATTAAAGTAAACAGATAAAACAAGAAAGCGTATGATGGATAAGGAACGTCATAAGCTACACGTTATCAAACCAGATTTGTTGTTATAAGAGAATACCATTGACACTTAAAAAAACAGCTGATGACGTATTTGTGTAGTCTAGCCTATGGGTAGCCCACGTTCCCTTTCATTTGTTGATCTAGTGTTTACTGTTCATTGAGTTTTTTTTTTTTTTTCTCATTGCTGTGTCTGTTGTAATGTTTCTTTATGATGCTTGTGACTGTCTGTGAAAGACGCTTTAAAAATCATTCAGAGGGACAGGTTTGGGAAATGAATTGGGAATGTATGAATTGGTGTCACTGTATTTTTCAGGTCCAGACGGTGCAGACCTCCCCAGACTGGTCAGTAATGAGCGGCTCTCCACAACGCATCCAGATCATTTCTGCTGATTCTGCTGTCTCCACAGCACAGCACATACAGGTACCATCCCTGTGTGAGGACATGTGCTATATGCGTGACAGCAGACCTAGGCACTCCCCCCCATGCAGAGCCACCCCTACACACCTCTGCTTCACATGCTGTTCCTCATACAGTTATACAATCATAGCTGCATGTAATGCTTTAATAATTAGGCCAGTTTAAACAAGACTGGTGAGCTCCGTTTTCCGTCTTTACGAGGCTCATATAACCTGTTCCAGGCTCATATAACCCGGGCCTTTAGCTTGTCTCACCCTACTTTCCCGCATTGCCTTCAGGTACTTTCTAGCATTTTTACTGCTAATAAAGCTTAAAAGAGCCATTTTTAAAACTCTGCTTCATCAACTGTGATTGATGTGGAGCTCCAGGATTGTTTAAAATCCCCCTTTTGGCAGCTCACTGACAGCACATGGTTGTCCCCTCAGATCGTCACTGACCAGCAGACAGGGCAGAAGATCCAGATAGTCACAGCAGTGGACCCTTCAAGCACTTCCAAGCAGCAGTTCATCCTAGCAGCTCCCGATGGCTCGAGCGCCAGCAAAGTCATCCTGGCCTCGCCAGAGACACAGAACACCAAACAGCTCATCTTCACCACGGCCGACAACATCATGCCTGGCCGCATACAGGTACGGAGAGGGGTCCGGTCACCTCCCCTGGCAACAGGAAAATTGCACATTTAATATTGTTATTCGTAGCACTAATAGAAGCAGCAGCAGTATTTGTATCAGTAATATGAAATGAAATGTATTTTAAAACAAAGAGCGCAGATGGGTGGTTTGGTCAGTGCAGACCCACGGTGCTCGTATGCATGTCCGAGCTTCTCTCCCAACTTGGGTGTGTGGTATCAGATCGTGACGGACGCCGCGTCGGTCGAGCGCCTCCTTGGGAAGGCGGGCGATGTGGGCCGCCCGCAGCCTGTGGAGTACTGCGTGGTGTGCGGAGACAAAGCCTCAGGTACGGACCCTGGCTAGGAGGAGACCGCATGAATTGCGGTCAATTTCTGCTCACCTGTGAGGGTTGGGCAAGATGCACCCCTCTCCCTGCTGCTTTGGGTGGGGAGGGGGGGGGGGGGATTTGCTCATTTAGTTTTTCTTAGGCTGATATTTCTGCCTGCCAGGTCGTCACTATGGTGCTGTCAGCTGCGAAGGCTGTAAGGGCTTCTTCAAGAGGAGCGTGAGGAAGAGCCTGACTTACAGTTGCCGCAGCAACCAGGACTGCGTCGTCAACAAACACCACCGCAACCGCTGCCAGTTCTGCCGTTTGAGGAAGTGCTTGGAGATGGGTATGAAGATGGAATGTGAGTCTGCCTGGCTTAAAGCTCAAATGCACAGCCTGAACAAACGTTTACATTCATGCGTACAGACCCTTCATATGCTTACATACAAATATGCATGCACAGTATACATATCCTCGAAAAATAAACGTACATGTGTACAAGAAAGAAGAGTAATTCTATTTATTATTTGACATGTCATTGTCAAATGGGTATTTATTTAGGTATCCCAAGTAGGACAAATGACAAGACTCACAATTTTCATTCTACTGCAAATCACAATTTACCTATTTATCTCTTAACAGAGACCACTGCCTGGCAGCACTGCCGTTAAATGATGCCTTTTAGTGCCTTGATGAATATACATGATTTCACTTGCCTTCTCACTTAGCTGTGCAGAGTGAACGTAAGCCGATTGACTTGCCGCGGGAGAAGCCGGCAAACTGTGCTGCATCCACCGAAAAGATTTACATCAGGAAAGACCTGCGTAGCCCCCTTATAGCCACGCCCACCTTCATCACGGACAAGGACGGCTCCAGGTGAAGCCCCTGCCCCCTGACCTATGACCTCTGTCTGCTGCTACCGTGCCAGCTCTGTGTTTGCTCTGCCCCATTTCCCTTCTCATAATTTAATGTGCTGATCTCAGATCTGTTTTTGAATCCTCACCAGGTCCAGCCTTCTCGACCCAGGGATGTTAGTGAACATTCAGCAGCCTCTAATGCAGGCAGATGGGACGTTACTCTTAGCCACAGATGCAAAGGTTTGTGCCGAATATCTTATTGATGTTTTGTTATTCCCCTGTTAGCGTAGCACCTTCCATATTCATGCATCTGCTTTCTAATAGGCCGAGTCCAGCCAAGGGGACCTGGGAACACTAGCCAACGTGGTGACCTCTCTTGCCAACCTAAATGAATCTCTGAATAATGGAGATGCCGTGGATGTCCAGCAGGAAGAGCAGTCGGCCAGCGAAATCACTCGGTACTCTTTCTCCAGCCTCTTCTGTGGCCCTTCACATCAAAGAGTGCCAGTTTATTGTCGGTGTGGTTTGCCTAGATCCTTCTGAAAGCCATGGGAAACCCATTCACTTGGTAGCAGGGAGAGAGACCTTTGGATGTGGCGATGGACCGGGTGTCGAGCAGCCTCATTTGTGCTGCGTGTTTGTGGCATAGAGTGCTGGTGCCCGTGTGACGCGTGCGGCCGTGTGACCCTCTCACCAGTGCCTTCGACACCCTGGCCAAAGCCCTGAACCCCACGGACGGCAGCGAAGGGCGGAACCTGGTAGAAAGCGTGGATGGGGCCGGCGGGGCCGGGGGGGGCGCCATCCAGGTGATCAGCAGGGACCAGGCCACGCCCATCATGGAGGTGGAAGGGCCGCTGCTCACCGACACACACGTCAGTTTTAAGGTCTGTTTTCCCGTGAGATCAGAGGCTTGAATTTTGACTGCGGATCATACATGTCGCAGTAGTGCGTTTCCTGCATGCGTCTGACGTTTGGATTTATATGCGTTTTCCTGCATTTTGCATGACGCTCCCCGTTTCTGGCCGCGAGCTCTACCCAGAAGCGCCTTCTGTACGGCTCCCCCTCGCCGGGATTCACCTTCCTGTTCCCCACAGCTGACCATGCCCAGCCCCATGCCTGAGTACCTGAACGTCCATTACATCTGCGAGTCGGCGTCTCGCCTGCTCTTCCTGTCCATGCACTGGGCTCGCTCCATCCCCGCCTTCCAGGCCCTCGGGTGAGTCCGTGCGCCCTTGGCGCGAACAGATCCCTCCCAGCATGGTGAACACTTTGTGCCGGTCATACCAAGCATCTTTGATGTACTTGTAGCCGTTGCCCTGAGGTATAGTGTAGTTCAGTGACATTACTCAAACACAGATGTAGCTATCCTTGATATTATCTAGTCTACTCTTTCTATTCAGTCACAATGGCATTTGACTGTGGGGCATTTGCAGATGTCTCCCAGTAAGGTTTTGGCTTTTGTGTGTATGTGCCTGTCAGTCAGGACTGTAATACCAGCCTGGTGCGTGCCTGCTGGAACGAGCTCTTCACACTGGGGCTGGCCCAGTGCTCACAAGTTATGAGTCTCTCCACCATCCTCGCCGCCATCGTCAACCACCTGCAGAGCAGCATCCAGGACGGTACGGTCCGCAGGTCCACGGGGAGCTGCAGCTCCATGCTCGGCCGCTCTCCTGCGTCTGCGTGTCACGGTGCCGCCGTTTGGTCTGGCCCAGTGCGATACAACCCTTTGCCATATGACAATCGAGCTAGAAGCTGTAATTCTCTGGGGTGAATCCTTTAACGTGCCTTTTGGCGTTTCTCTGTGCGTGTTGCAGACAAGTTGTCGGGAGACAGGATCAAGCTGGTGATGGAGCACATCTGGAAGCTACAGGAGTTCTGCAACAGCATGGCCAAGCTGGAGACAGACGGCTATGAATATGCGTACCTGAAAGCCATCGTGCTGTTCAGCCCTGGTGAGCAACGTGGGGTCGCCTAATCAGCCACACGGCCACCAGATGGCTCCCTTCTCACCACACGCCTCTTCCCCAGACCACCCAGGTCTGAGCAGCACCAGCCAAATAGAGAAGTTCCAGGAGAAAGCCCAGATGGAGCTGCAGGATTATATTCAGAAGACCTACCCAGATGACACTTACAGGTAAGTCCCACCTCAGACAGCTTCCGCTTAAAGGCAGCAAGACAATATGTATGGCAAGGTGTGGAAATATAGAGCTGATCCCTGCTGCACAGCATTTCTGAGTGCTCCTGGGGGAGAGTCAAGCAGATGCACGCCCCCAAGAGTGTAGGAGGACAGTGTGAGTGGCTGGCTGGCCGTAACTCCGCCCTGGCTTTGTGCTTCAGGCTGGCCCGTACCCTGATGCGGCTCCCTTCCCTGCGCCTGATGAGCTCCAGCATCACTGAGGAGCTCTTCTTCACAGGCCTCATCGGCAACGTGCCCATCGACAGCATCATCCCCTACATCCTGAAGATGGAGACGGCCGAGTACAACAGCCAGATCACGGGCACCTCGGCGTGACTCATACCTCCCAGTGCAAGGACGCCCTTCCAAGCTCACACTTTATGATGTTTGTGTTTTTTTGTTTAAAAAAAGACATTATTTGTTTTTTGTAAAATGGGAATTCGGGGAGAATCACTGACTGATTAAGGCTTAGCTATTCCATCTAGGTTCCCCAGCCCTTCTCACCAGGTACTCTGAGTTGACGTGATCTATAGGGTGTTTGTAGATTGGGGGGGTGGGGGTGGGGTCCAGCTACTTACCCACATCTCTCCTGAAGTGCCCCATGTGAGGAGGAACAAGCCCAGTGGTCTGCACCTTAGTGTGCATCGGGCAGCACTTCACCAGACCGGAACCTGTTAGAGCAGTGAACTCTTTAAACTGGGCAAGGCTACTGTCCCATCTAATCTCTTCACTTAGGTTCATCATGGCTGCCGCATTCTAGCGGAGAGTATGGCAGGGCACCGCTAACCATTCTAGCGGAGAGTATGGCAGGGTACCGCTAACCATTCTAGCGGAGAGTATGGCAGGG
>JABFEB020000104.1:12369840-12379852 GCA_019775895.2 Stomatorhinus ivindoensis
TGTTTACAGGTAAGGATTTGCTCTGTGTGTTTACAGGTAAGGATTTGCTCTGTATGTTTACAGGTAAGGATTTGCTCTGTGTGTTTACAGGTAAGGATTCTCCAGTGTGAGGAAACGGATGATGCTGTGGAGGATTGCGCTGCTCTGCCTGGTTTGTTTGACTTCATTGTGCTCTTTAAGTCTTCCTCAGCACCTGTGCGATGCCCAGTGAGGACTCGCCTATTCAGCCGACATGTGGAGCCTGGCCGTCCCAGCAGTCTGCTCGCCGCCCACGCAGCTACGTGTCGCTAATGCGCCGCCCGCCGCCTGTCGCATTAGCGCATTCCTCAGCTGGTCCCTCTCCTTTTGCTCCCGTTCGTGCCCGCAGTCCCTGCTCAGACGCCTCCCCGTGCCCTCATGGTGTCGTTTGTACGCATTACTGCCATCTTACCGGCCCTTTCTGTCGCGGCTCCATTTGCATCCTCTTGGCCATCCATTGCCCTCGCGGTCGGGTCCTCTGTTCACTCCTCTCTCACTCTTCTCCCTTGTTTCTTCTTCTTTGTTCGGAGGATGTGTCTCACTAATGCATTCGTGTGGCCAGTGTGCGACCCTTCAGGTAAGCTTATCAAAGGAACGCAGCCTCCCTCCATCCCCACCTGCCATAGAAAAGGACTGGAGTGCAGGGAGCTTCCATATCAAGCTGCTAAGTTCCACGGAGACCCGGGCTGATGTGTGCCCCATTCAGGGACAGGCACTTCTTCTGCTGGTGGCACCCAGGGACGCCCCTTCCTCAGGTCCGTCTCCCTGTCGTCCCTTTTGCCGTTCATCGGCATGTAATCTCTTGAATCATGAAAAGCTCGGACCGCACTGCACTTGCCATCTAATTGTTTTTTCCTGCTCTCTTCACTGCTTTGCGTTTTGATTCATCAACTTTCAGTCACATGACCTTAGACCTTTCAGTCACATGACCTTAGACCAACTTTTTGGGCTTGTTTGCTGTTTATGTTGAAGTCATTAATTTTCCTTCAATGCCAAGTTAATTTCATATGATGGACACTTTAATGTCATTCTCTCATGAATTCACTTAATTATGGTCTTCCCTGTATTTTGCTTGAATTAAACAGGAGTGACTTTAATACCTGGATGAACAAAAGTGGTAATTACAAAATGTCACTAGTTTGATGACAGAGGGGCAGTTTCCTGTTAATAGGCCTATTTTATCGCCCCTGAACTGTGTACGTCACCTGGGCTCCATCTCCTCGTAAGGAAACACTGTTAACAATTTGCGGAGCATGCAAATATGGATACAGCACATAGGCCGGATGGGAATAAAGGCCAGGGCACTTTTCCTGCTCTTACAATAACTCTCCATGCTGTGTCTCTCTAGCTGCTTAAGCCGAGATCAGGTTTATATCTCTTCTGGCTGTTACATACAGACATATTAGAAAAGCATGCATTTCTGAATATCAGCTGAACCCAAGGCTATTAGAAACCCTTTCGAACTCGTCATGTTTAGGCAATATTTCATTTACTGAATGCTTTCTGCTTGTGGCAGGAAGAATTAAAAAGGCCATTTAAAGGATTTTTAAAATCAAGGATAATCTTTCTACATATACATTTACAATTAGTTATTGTTACAGTTACAGTTTTTCTTGATTGCCTTGGACCATTTCTCAAAACAACAAGTGTAATCCCCACACCACCATCTCACACAAATTTCCAAATATTTTAGTACTTATATGCAGATGGTTTTTTTTACAATTTTCATTGCAGAGTTTTCAGTTGCTTTAGTCTTCTGGTCCAAAATAGATTATGTAGTTTCCCTTGCAATAATTTTACAACCAAAACTGTACATGCATGTGATCATGTTAGTCACCACATGCAAAAGTTAACCAAGCTTTCAAAATGGTTTACAGTTTTTCTCAATTGCTTTAGCACATGTCGTGAAGAAAACTTAACATTCTCATTCATGCATACAGTGGTAAACACTGTGGTTTAGGGTTAGGGTTAATGTTAATGATGAGGTTAATGATACTGCACACTGTAACGTAGGACCTTTCATTTTTGAGACTGGTGTCTTTCATATGAATAAGTATCATATCAGTCAATGACAATGAGAAAGTGAGACACTACTTTCATTAAGAATTGTGGCAATCAAGAACATAATTACGCTGACTTACTGATTGTATATCTAAGGATTTTGACTCTCATGGTTAAAACGATGCTGATTGTACTTTTCATTTTAGTGGCACTGACTGATTGGTGGAATGATCTGCTATTGATACATGCGTTAATTGTTTTGGGTGACAGGTTTTTGCAGTTAAACCATATAGTTGTGCTACATGCATGAACTGTTTTGAGAAATGCTTTTATGATTGTGAATGTTAAACGTGTTTCACGAAATGTGTCAAAGCAATCTGGAAAAACTATAATACTTCAAAACAATAGAATGACCCTTTTTTGTATTTTGCATGGCAATCATTTACGTTATGCCAACTATTATAAGCATTGCACACAGAACAAGGAAAACTAAGTGAATAATTTCACATGTAATGCAACATGGGGGAAGTGGAGAAAAAATGTATGTGGACAATTATGACGAGAACATGCAGGAAAAATAAGCAACATTCCTTCTGTATTTTTATTCAGTAAAGTAATGATTGTGTAGGAGGCTGCACTATTCCCGTGGAGTTCAGCCCCACACAGAATTGTTTTTAAGGCTGCAATTAAACAGCATGCTAGTATTTTTATTTCCTTGCATCTCAAAGGATACATACCAGAGTCAAAGCAAAAGAAAATCACAACAATTAGTGAGCAGAGCCATCATCACGCAGACACTAATTGTGGTTAACATATCACTGGGTCACGGTCTGCTCTTTTTGTCCTTTTATATATCTGTGTGTTTGTGATATGATAAGATAATGGTTACACTGCTACCTTGGAAAACAATAGTAGCAACCTAGCAGTGATTATGACATGGACATTATCATCAGACTTAAGACACAGTCAAACAGCCCCCATATAAGTCTGGCACAAAGCCAGTACGTATATTTCTTTAGTGTCTTTGATGTTTCTTAATCTCAGTGTTGTTTTTGACACATTTGTACATAATTAAAATAACCAATATTGCGAAAGCCTTATTACAGCACCTCTATGCCAACTTACACAGGTTGGTCTCATTTTTAAAATCTCCATTGACAAACTATTACTATAGTCTAGGTCACCCACACCGTAAACGTGACAGACTGTAACTGACTGCTGGTCCTGCTGTTCCTGCTCTCAGGGTAGCCCTAATGGGTGCCGACCACAGAACGTATTGATCAGGGTGGGGGCTGGAATGCTATCGGTAAAATTCACATTCGGGGGGCTGCATGATGCCAGCAGATTAATACGCCAGATTTAAGAAGTTTACCTGTTCCCTCT
Source organism: Stomatorhinus ivindoensis (assembly GCA_019775895.2). Taxonomy (NCBI): domain Eukaryota; kingdom Metazoa; phylum Chordata; class Actinopteri; order Osteoglossiformes; family Mormyridae; genus Stomatorhinus; species Stomatorhinus ivindoensis. Next base: position 12,373,243 of record JABFEB020000104.1, read on the forward strand.
TTTGGTAAGGTTAGTCTCGAATTTTTGCATACGCTCGTTTAATTGTGTTCTCTCCACGTCAGTTCACAGGTTGTCTACCACTGTAATGGGACAGTATCACACACACGGGATTTATGTGATATGTGGTGTTTTATCTTTGTGCCGTTTTCTTCTGTTCGGCTACTTTGTGGCAGTGAAACAGCCGTGAAGCTCCAGTGTGAAAAGAAGGCTGGGTCTCAAAACAGGAATAGTCCATTGTGGGCAGGACGGGGGCAACTTTGTCTATTCTAAAAACTATCGATGAAAATTAAAATAACAGACGTTGCTTAAATGATCATATTATATTGTATTTTTAAATGTAAGTTCTGGAAATTCCATCTTCACAGGGATCCTAGTGTTTGAGGGTCCAGACAGGTACCTACACTTACTGAATTGTACGTCCGACCTACATGCCTGAAAGCTCCTTTATGTTTGTCAACACAGAGTTTATGTTACCCATCAAGGTTTTTTTTATCTTTCCCACATGTCCGGATGATGACTGGGGTGGGCACCAGTTTAATTAGAGGACTGATCGGCTGAAGAGTCCTCACACCTGGGTTTGAACAGCTGACCTACAGGTTATCCCAAAGACCCGCACACACACTGGCCCTTTACGGGTAAGACTGCCCACCTCTGCCTTAGGGTCTGGGCAGCCAATTGACCCCCAGAGGATTTTTTTCTCCATATTTTGTTGTCCCTGGTTACTCTCCTCCTTCTGGTTCTCCTGTTTCATGAACAGTTTAATATCCATGATACAATAATGTATTGTTACACATTCTTCTTAGGTGCCTAAGGGCAATGCTGTTGTGAAAGGCATTATATAAAAATAAATGGAATTGATTTGATAATTTCACATAAATATCCATTATAAATCTCAGTAGATGTCTGTTGTAACATTTTATGGTATGACCTGGTTATAATATTCCACCTTTGGCTGACATTAATGTGACAGATAGTGTCTTTGATAATAAATCATGACCTCATATAGGTTGTGTACATTTCATGTATTGTATTTACCAAAATGCTTAAATAAGAGTGAATTCAATTTAAAATGAAATTAATTCATGCTGTACTGTCGCCATATGTAGTTGTTCTCTATGAAAGTCAGGACGTTCTGTCGGGTGAAGTTGAGCTTAGCTTGATGTCAGAATTTCAGCATTGGGTTCTCCCAAGCGTTCAGCGTTTTAGGTTTGTATTTCTGAAGGACCAGGTGAGGCTTGGGATGGCAGAGAATATCTAAATGTAAGAGACAATGCATCCCACTGTGGGGCAGTTAGCGTCTCAGTGGGCTAAATATCTGTGCACATGATCCGGAGATTGCAAGTTTGATCCCTGGTCTAAGCAGAACAGTCACATGTCCTTGGGCCCTTGAGCGAGGCCCTTGACCCCCAACTCCAGAGGTGCTACACATTGGCTCACCCTGAACTGTGAACCACCCCCCCCCCCCCCCCAGGTATGGAGAGCAAGATGGGGTGGGAGAAGAGAAGCATTGCAATGTACCTGTGCTTGTGTAAATGGCAAATAAAGGGATTATCTCTTATCATAACCAGGCTCCGTGGTTTTCGGTCAGGCTGCTCTCTGGTAGTGTTCTTTATACTTGCGACCACGTTGCCGTGGTATTATGTTTAATTGTATAGATCTCTGCTGTGGAGGTAATGGCAGAGGGTGGGGAACATAGAACCGTGCTGTTCTGTGTGGTTGATGAGTTACTAAAGCTAGTGGCACACACGATGTCCGCAGCACTCCAATGAATGTTCCACAGTGGGTAGGTGAAAATTAAGACCTAATGTGAAGCTGGGCTCTTTGTGGCTTCCTTGTATAAGCACAGTGAGATAAAATAATGAAAAGAAACTGTAGAAATGACGTGTCTCCCTGTAAGCACATGCTCATTTTTTCTTTCACGAGAAGGAATGGGGAAAAAATGTTGTGCAATAGATACAAGTAAACATGCAGCACACTTTGTGGATATACGTGCTCCGTCCGGCAGTGTCCTAATTTATTTACACTCCATGCTGCTAATGGAGTAGATCGGTTTCAGCTCTCTATGCTGGGGAACACATGCTTTAGCGATACGAGGTTTAGGGGCTGAAGTGGCTGTTTCTGACGTGAGGTAATCAGTCGGACAAAAAAAAAGAATTTTCATTCTGCACTAGTGAAGACAAAAAACGTCTTAAACAGAAAATTTGTGACTAAAACCAAGTGAAAAAAAATTTTTCCAAAGGGCAACTGAAATGTGGACAGACACCTTTGGAGAGAAATAAATAAGCCGATGGATAACTGGTTAGATTAAGGAGCAGAATGACCTTTCACCCCACAGCAATGTGCGGAAGTGGACCAGGTCATGTCAACAACTGCCAGATCTGATCGACTGGCTGGATACGGGGTTAACTCAGAGGTAGGATGTGTGTGACGGGTGATTGAAGAAGGCATTCTGCTGACCATAGGAGCCTGTGGACGGGAAGAGATGGTGCGCACTCTGCATAGCATCAGAAAGCAGTTTACTAAGTCACAAGTTAAAATAGCCTATATAAAGGCTTATGAAAAACAATATTTGCTAATGCTTTACATTAGCGGTACCATCACAATGCCTTTATAATGCCATTATATTCAGTGCACCTTCATAGTGCGTTCACAGAACATTCATAAGTAGCATGTAATTATACCATATCATAACATACCTTAACTGCTTTAATACACATTAATAAAAAAATGTATGATTATACGATTAGAACGTTTGTTATTATATAATATTTCTTATTAATGTATTTGTTTTGGTCCATTGTGATGAGGTTATTATGGGAGACCAGACTTCAGTTCTCATCAAGACCATCTCCCACGTAAGTGGGTGACTCCAGTATGTGTTAATATTGGCACAATCGTGTGCAAAGCATCTGGTCAAAATATCTGAAGGTGTGACAGAAGTCATACTGATATGCAATATTTTTGACATGCTTTTTTCAGAACTTTTCAAAAGAAACATGGAACACATGCTTGAGTAAAGATAATATAATAAAACAAAAAGAGGATTCCGCTGTGCTGTATACTATCCATTTATTCATCTTCTGTATTCAATTGTCCTATGCAGGGTCTCTGGGGACCAAAGCCGGTCCTAGAACTAACAGGCACAAGGCAGGGAATCACCCAGGATGAGCACCAACTAAACCTGAGTACCAGAGGAAACCCCACGACGACACTGGGAGAACATGCGAACTCCACACACGTAGAGACTCGAACCCAGGTCTAGCCATGGCAGCAGCGTGTCACCCCTACAGTATGCTAATGCATCATAAATGCAATGTGTAAAAATGATGGAAGCTTTGAAAGAGCTATTATCTATCAAAACATTACTTATTAAGCTGAAGTTATTACGTTAAGCATACAGTGATACTAAAATGAACCAGGCAAAGTGTTAATGTAAATTGATTTCAAATTAAATGTAGAGAGTGTTTACATCAAGCGAATGCAATTAGGCTCTCAAGAGTCACTTTGTTTCACTTCCTGTTTTTCTCTCCTGTTGTGGACAAACCCCAAAGACAGTTTTTAGAAGCTCAACGTGTATTAGCACCTCTGCCTGCCCTCCTCTGACGTCAGGACTTGGAATTGCCCGCGAGGCTGTGAGCAGCAGCCAGGAGAAATCAATCCCGCGTCTTTAGTTCCATGCGGGGAGGATGTCGCCTGCGATGACAAAAATCGATAAAGCAGAGAGACAGGGCTGGAGACGTATGCCTTTATATTTCCCAGTACAGCCTCAGTCTATATCGAGCTTTTTACAGCACTGTGGTGTCAACCAACCTGCTTTCTATAAGAAAAGAGCAGCTTTTTCATTTACTTTTTCCAACACGCTGTCTTAGTCATAGACTCTCATCGGTGTCTTTGTTTAAAAGAAAGAATGACGCCTATTTTTTCTTTTCATTATTTTTTTCTCTTCAGGTTTCCAGTGAAGGTGATAGATATTTATCTCATTGGGGTTACAGGTATCAAGCACACCTATGGGTGTCTATAAAGTGCCTTTTAAACTTGATTTTTACGCCAGCATACACTGAAATTGAAATTTTGTTTATTATTGCATGTTGCTAAATATGTATAGCTGATAAATAATTGTGTAGCTATGATACAAAGGTTTTTTTGCATTAGAGTACATTTTGGGGTATAATGTTTCCAATATGAGGAATTTAATCACTTGTTCTTTTCCATTAATATTATTAATGCTGATTTCATTTGCACATTCACTCCCTGCAGTCAGGTCCATCAGGGAAAGCCCCCAGTTATTTAAGGCAACAAAACGCTTTTGGCTGTCAGTCAGTAAAACAAGTGCCTCAAAGCTATTTGCAGTCAAACCCAATGTGAATTTTAATAGGAAGTCTTTGCCGAGTCCCGCCACTGACAGAAAGTGCAGAGCAGCGACGTGGGTGTCCCTGGCAGCTCCGAGCCTCCTTCCTCATTAAGGAGGACACATGCAACACAGTGCCAAAGCAGGTTAACTTCAGAATCAGAAGAAGCTGGAAATCATTCCCCAGAATTTAACTATCACACGGCACTCCTACCCAAGGTGACGCAACTGATCCCAGAGGGTCCTCAGAGGGGACTGTGGGTCAGTTTGTTAATATGCCAGTCACATGTCATCATTTGCTATGTCTTGTCGTGGCCAGCAACCCTTCCGGGGACACATCCAGCGTCGTCACTTTCTCTAGTTAATTCCCTGTCTCCCCCCATTTGTTTTGTCAGCACTGTCATTCTGAGCACACAGAGACTTTACACACACGCCTCTTTGGCTTAAGGATTTCAAATATCGAAGGGGGGTGTTTCTTCATCATTGGATCATCGCATTCTGATCTTTATATTCTCCAAAGAAAGATCCGAATCACTATTGTTCTATAAGAAATAAACATGTTATATAAAGTATATAGTATTGCAGCCGATGAGAGATGAATCGAGGTAGAAAAAAGTGCGTAGCGAAATCCTGTCTTGGCTTCTTGCTTGAGGCGGATACATATGTCTCCATTTCTGACATAGTGCTCGTTTTGCGCAAAATCAGAGAGCATTGCTGGTGGCCCCCAGCTCCAGCATGGAAGTGGTGAATCATGCCCATGACGGCAAAAACTATTTTCCAGCCCTTGGCTCTTTGTCCTTTGCCCCAGATTATTTGCCCAGCTCCAGTAAGTTTCCGAGTTTTCTGGCACCAGAATCTATGTTCCTGGGGACCGCCTGCTCCTCCCGTAGCGTACACGGGGACACTTAGGTCTAGTAACGCCTGATTTCTCAGTCTTGCCCTCGTTTGATTCAGTTCACATGTGCAACTTTCAATGCAATGCAATCATTGTGTTGTCTATGCAACCAGAGATACCACATTCAGCCAAATAAAATACAGTCCCACAGATATTTTCCTGACTTCTCAATATAGCACATCCTCAGGGTATTGAGTGGGTGTTGACTAAAAGTTCCTACTATTAAATCTTTACATGCAAATTGACACCAGGTCTCAGGTCCCAGGTTGTCAGTATGGTTTTCAGTAGTCAGTCAGCTTGTTCCGCCACATCATCCTCTCCTTTGATGGGTAACTATTTGTTATTCAGGTTGATAATAGTTTCAGCATCTGCCAGTTTCTTGATGCCATCATATATCCCATCTTTATTGCACCAGAGAATATTTACGGTGTCTAACAGGAATTGGCTGTAGATCAAAAGGAGGAAAAATACAAGGTTGAAACCACTAAGGGAAGATGACTTCTCCAGGCAAATACACCATAAACAGCAAGATCACAGACAAATCATTGTGACAGTAGAGTAATTCTCACATGTTCATTCTTTATTTTTCATATGTAAAGAACCCTGCCTATCTGCCTATTCCCATGCAATGCTCACAGAAAGTCTTATATTTTATATATATATATATATATATATATATATAAATAAAAAATTTTTTTATTGACAAGCAGTTTTATTGGGTGGTTTTTAAATAGTAACACCTTTGCCACAATATAAAACACCAAATATTTCTGTTCAATATACCTTTGGGAGGCAATGACTGCAATTGCAATGAATAGCAAAATGACAAGAATATAATTGAATGGCAAATGTTTGTGACAAGAAAATGTCTCTAAAATGCCTGGAAGATATGTGCAGATACATTAAAAAAAACCTGTCAATGGACTCTTATTATGAAACCAATAAATCTGCAACATTTTTACTGAATTAAGTGTCCCAAGACTCTGAGCAGTGTGCAGTGTGCAGTGTGCAGTGTGCAGTGTATCTGACCAGGGCCAAGCAGAGACTTTTGGACGGCTGTTCCACCAGGAAAGTCTGTGTGCTCATCACTGATTGAAAACGTGCAGTCAGTAAAACTTGTTGATTGGAGGTGTCCCCCTTGGTAAATTTTGCGTTTTTTCATCAGTGGATGAAAATGGGTACTCAGCAAAACTTGTGGGGGGGAGGGGGCACCATTATTCTAAAAGGGGCACACAAGACTTGTGCACTTTCATTCATTCAACCCCAGTTCCCCCTCCCACACCCCGCCCCTCAGAGTTCAGAGTTTCTTTATTTGTCACATGCACAGATGTACAGGTACAACATGCAGTGAAATGAATTTTGTCCCG
>JABFEB020000104.1:12444170-12459859 GCA_019775895.2 Stomatorhinus ivindoensis
CCCATGACCCCCCCCCCCCCCCCAAAAAAAAAAAAACAACCGGATTTCTACTAAATGGCCCTTTTTATTTGTAAATATTACAGTGTCTTAATTTGGCTGTGGCTGGAATGTTTGTCCACACTGTCTCTGCACACCAAGTAGGAACTGAAGTTGGATGTGACAGCTGCTTTGTCTCTATGCTGAGAGTAGAGGTCTGTTATCCCATGATGTTCCTCTGCATCTCACCAGTTTAATCCCATGTTTAAAGCCTGTTAAGTACAAAGGAGACAAAGATCATGTATGATTCATACACTGGAGACCAAGAGTGAGTCTGACTCTTCGAGGAGTTGTTACTCAAGCATGTAGATGGGACAGAGGCCCTAAATGCTAACTTTTAAGTGATGGACGTATTTGCTCTTAAACATCCTGTAGTCTTCAATGCAAAGTCGTTTTTAAAAATGTCGCCATGAATGCAATGGGTATTGTACGAGAAAATGCTTTTAGGTTAGCTATCCATATAAAAAAACATATTAAGCTGATCAGTGATGTAATTAAATGTGATGTTTAATTTTAATGTTAATTTTTTTCCTGATCAGCATAATACAGAATACTACAGTATATCGGACTTGAATGTAATTGTGAATTCGCGATTTGTTAAAAATAACACTGGATTTAATGTGTGTATTAAATTAAGAGTAACATTATTAAACATTCTCACGAAACCAGCCCAATTTCCTGAAAGTGAAGCAGGGTAATTAAACAAGAAGCCAGCTTTAGATTCTTTACTAACGAGGTGTCTCAAGATTAGTCTTAATTAAAATAGCTAAAAACCATTACATCCTGCAGCCAGTATATAAATTCTCCCACAAAGGCCGTTTGAGTGTGTGGTATTTGGTGCTGTTTCACTGTTCAGCATCTGTTGTTCTTGCCTCACTTCAGAAAAAATGAAGGCCAGATCCCATTAAGGCAAACCGCAGCAAAGGGCCCGTTTGCTGTATCCAACCCGTAATCTCACAGCGCACCTGCTCTGCTTTCCATTGGTCTGCTGGGGTTTCTGCAAATCAGCGAATACGTGCAAAGAGACAGGTTTCTCGTGTGAGGAAGAGCCGGCTGATGGGGTCAGAGAGATGAGTATTGGGGCATAATGAGTTTATGAGTGGGCACTGGATGTCAGTGTCCTTGGCCTAAGGGGCACTGGTCTGCCACCAGCCTTACAGTTGATGCTCCCCCAGCACTGAAGTGGCTGAGCTTCTCAGACCTTTTTTAAGCTGATGCTTTTGTTTATCCTCATAGCATGAAGCCATGGTCTAATACGATTAAGGTTTCTTCCCCTCTCAAATGTATGGTCTTGTGTCGCTGCCTCTTTCCTGTGCTCTCGGTGCATATTAGTCAGATTATCTGGCCTGAAATCTGTTCAGATTTGCATAAGCAGCATTCAAAGAGCAACAGAACAGACACGGGGCTTGAGAGGCCTGTCCTTATGAGTCTGCCCTCTTGTTGAGTAAATAGACTGCCGAAGGCTATCATCTGTCGAACCTGCTAATGTGGCCTCTGTTTGGTGTAAATATCACCTGATGCTCCGCCTCCTTCCCTCAAGGTCAGCTTCAGCCATTCTTTTCAGTTTTTTACCATGTAACCAGCATATTAGCGCGCACTGACACTCCTGGGCAGTTCTGAGGGGTGAAGACGTTCCACCTGGTGCCTGGTGTGATGGGTTGGGTCTTTGTTCTGTGGCTGGGCCAGAACACCACATCCTTCCCCGGGAACAATGGGTTAAACCTCAGGTGGGGCCGAGAGCCGCCGTCTCAGTATTCCTGACTCTCTGGCCCGCACTCGCCCCGCACTCGCCCCACACTCGCACCACTCTGAGAGATGGGTTTAAGCATAGTTCCCCTGTTGTTGCTTTTGGGAAGTGGGCTGCAGTATCGCAAGTGAACTGCCATCTACGCGCAGCCTCCCCAGGCTTCAGGTGAACCTGAAATCCTTTGTCAGAAAAACAGCGTATTTACTGTCTCCCACCGGGGAAACGAGCCAGACCCTTGCTGCAGTTCCAGCCCAGTTGGGTGGCCGTGGCTCTTCACCCTACATCCTATTTGGAAAGACCTGCCTCGACCCGCCAAATGAAATGGAAGGTGCTGTCACTCCACTCATTTCTGAAACTTCCCCGTCAGTACACACCCACTGTCACGATCACAACAGAATTGACTATTACCCGACTGTGTTACCGCAATCGATCAGATTTTCTTTCCATAGCTGCCAGGTGCCAGAGGGAGGGGCTTTCCCCTTATTGGCCGATAACGCTGTCTCTCCAGGTGCCAGAGGGAGGGGCTTTCCCCTTATTGGCCGATAACGCTGTCTCTCCAGGTTCCAGAGGGAGGGGCTTTCCCCTTATTGGCCGATAACGCTGTCTCTGAGTCTGGCACTAAGGCGTAATGCCAATTCCGGGGAACAGAGGGAACTCTCAGGGCACAGTCCAGACTGTTGCAGTTTCATGCCAGTTCTCACCCTTGTAATTATGTTGTTTACAGTAACGTTACGTTGTTAAGATTGTAAACATTATCAGCAGTATCATGTTGCAGTTTTGTCAAAAAGTGTTTCGGAAAAGGGTTTATTGCCTTAAAATATAGCACTGGGGGAATTTCAGATTTCTTGTCTCACTGGTTGTCTGTGATCCTTTACTGATGTGTGGTTCAGAGTAAATATGTCTTTATAAGAGATCAAACTTGCCACTATATGAGTACCTCTCAGGCAAAGATTTAGCTTTAGTGCTGCAGTTAATTTATTTACAGAGCCTTTTATCCAAGGCAACATACATAATTGTGTCTGTTTGTTTAGAGAAAGCAGTGTTAGCCAGTCCTTGAAGTGACTGGGGGTTAAGGGCCTTGCTTACGAGCCCAGCGGTGAAATCAGTCTGCTGACCCTGGGATTTGAACCAGCAACCTTCTGATCACAGACAGCATTGTAACCCACTGCCCCCATTAGATAATTGTGAAGTATTAAATAGTTATATGTAATTATTTTTATTTGGTTAGCAGATGTGTTAATCCAGAAATGTATGGTTTCACAATATCCCCATTTACATGCTAACAATCATTCACTCCAGATCGACACTGACTCAGCCCAGACTGTCAGGTACTCAGGAGCACTCTTGTCTGATCAGGGCAGTTTCGTTTGTCATTAAATTAGTTTTATTTGTTTGTTTTTGCTGTGTTTACAGATTTTTGAAAATGAATGATGTGTCTGGAGAGCTTAGGCTTCTTTTAATAAATCTGCAAGACAGAGTTTCCCAGTTTGACCACCCTGACCCAGTTTGTGGAAGGCCCAGACCCATACTTTTTTATCACACTCTGTAAGCAGGAGATTCCAGTTTGACCGCCCTGACCCGACGTGTGGAATGGTCAGGCCTTTTTTTATCAATCTTTAAGAGGGAGTTCCCAGCTTGATGGCCCTGTACCAGTACATAGAAGGCTGACCTCTTTTTATCAATCCAAATTAAAAGGAAAATCCCACTCTTGTGTTTCACTCCGGAACGCTTTTATTCACGGCAATCAGCTGACATAGCAGCCCCCTGCCTTTCCCCACCCTGGATGGTTATCGTACATGGGAGCGGCTCGCTTTGAGTTAAGTTACAGGGTATTTAATATCAGTCATTTATTTCACCTTGCATTCAGTAACACTGGTGTTGTGCTAATCATGGAACGTCAGCTTGTGGGGGCTGACAACATTGCGGGTAGGAATGGATTTGAGACATAGGAGGAATAAACAAGGTGAATGACACACACTATGTGCAAGTCTGTGGTTGGGGGTCAGGAATGTAAGCAGGTGGGCTTAATGGAAATACATCTGACAGGTATTGCCTGTCATGTCCTTGTTCATGTTGTTTACCACTCTGATAGCATTTAGCTTATTGCCATATATTTCCAGAGAGGCATGACACAGGCTGGGTTTGGACCGTCTGTATTAAATCTTGTTTTGCAGATTAAATCTTGATGTACCTGAGCTACATTATTTGAGTCTCAGTCATTTTCCAGCTGTTTGTTTAGTATTATCCTAACAGTCAATTGCCTGTGTGTTTTGATCTGACTTTAGAATGTATTCGTTTGGCAGCTTCAGGATCAGCTTAAAGCCTCCAGTTATTTCCATAATCAATGTCTGCAGTTACATGTAATGGTGCAGGTTTCAACATAGTTTGGGGTTCTGTTAGTCCCTGTCCTAAATGCTAATTCACACCATAGACGTATGATCAGATGTAGCATAGTATTACGCGTACGCTTCAAAACAACATATCCCAAAATAATTTACCGTAAATGACGCTGGTATTTAAATATGTTTTGAAAATCTACGCTGTTGCGAGTTCGAATGCGAAAGCATGATTTTCATGGCTTTTCTATTTCCGTAAAGTATCGTCGTAAAAAAACCCACATGCAGATAGACGAAGTTTCTGTTTAATTACAGCGTGCGCTCGGACTGAGCGAGCGTGACGCAGTCGCGGGGTGGCCCCGCCCACGAGAGGAGGGGCCCGTTGTCCGCGAGAGGAGGGGCCCGATGTCCGCGAGAGGCTCCAGGTGCGGCACAACTTTCGGCAAAACTTCGGATGAGCAGCGGAAGCCGAAGGAGAGGGACCGGCTGTGGGGCGCGGATTATGTGACATTTTCATGTGACCGGCACTAGTGGCCTGATTCCTGTATGACATTTGAATGTTCATGTTTTTAAATTGTAAGGAAAATGCATTGGGAACAGTTTCTCCGTTTAAGAAAGGTAAGACCAAAGCGCGTGTCGTTCGTTCAAACGTTATTTTCAACGTCGTGATTAAAATAGATCTGTGAAAGATGTTATGCTCCTTATTATATAAATCCCAGTGGCGATCATAATTCCATTTTATTTCTAGTGGCTTGTTTTGTATCGCTTAAATGGTGTCGGCAGCTACAGTGGATTCAATTTTTATTTCACCTTCTTGTCTTCATTCATTGCGTCATACCCTGAAGTGTACACTGACTAGAATGATTGTCTTCGGGAACTTTTTTTCTATTTTGTTTATGTTTTAGATATCTAAGATTCCTGAAAGGAAACTATTATTATTATTATTATTAGAATTAACACTGATTTGATTCAGTAATTATTGTAAATTATGTACAGTGTAGAACTGTTGGTACAGCACAAGTTTGCAGCACAGAAAAATGTGTGAAGTTCTTGATTTGTAATTATTGATCAAGTTTATCTCATAGATAATGTTCAGTCCAGAGTTCCCAGTAATTACCATGGTTCAGCAATTGTAACAGGCCTTTGCAAGTAAGTTCTATTTAAGGATAGATTTTTAAAGAATGCCAATGAATAAAAAGTCAGCATTGGTTCTAGCAAAGACGGCAAGTGAACAGAGCTCTTTCAAGACGGGCTATTGCAGTAGTTATTGATTAAGCAGAATATTATCCTGACAAGAATATCATAGAAAACGGCGTTACTGTGGCATTTGTGGTGATTGTGGTATTTGTCAAAGCTGGGGGGGTGGGCTGGCAAACTATTCATGAAACAATAAATACACATTTATTTGGGGGGATAGAAACATTTTAGGGGGGGCCCTCTAGTGCCTCAAATAACATCAAACCACTTTATTAGTGATATTAACACTTTATTAGTGATATTAAAGTGCAGGTGAGTGAAAAACGCATCTGCAAAGGTTCAAACAGCAGTGAGGAAATAATACAAATAATGGAAATACAAAGTATACAAAACAATAATATAAATAAGAAATAAATATACTGCACAGTGTAAATATGAGTGAGTAATGATCTGCATGCCTGTTGATGGCAGTGAAAGGGTTCATTGACCAGAGTTTAGCAGTCTGATAGTCTGGTGGAAGAAACTGTCGCAGAGCCTCTACCCACAGTATCTGTTGACTGACATTTAATGTTATTTTTGAAGTCTAAAAGTATCAAATACTGGAAGATAGTTCCTTAAATAACTTCAGCGCTAAACTGTTTTGGCTTTTCCAGAACTTGTTGTTCCCCATTATAGAGTGCATGGTTCAAGTTTTGTTTCTCTCTATCTCACCCATTCAGATCGAGCGGTTAGAGGTCAGTGGCCTGGTGCAGACGCCCAACGCAGTGGCCTGTGGTGCCGACGGCTCCTACTCCGCGGAGGACAGCAGCCCTGACCCCCAGCGCACGAAGCAGGCCATCGCCCAGCTGCAGCAGAAGATCCTCAAGCTGACGGAGCAGATCAAGGTCGAGCAGACGGCAAGGGACGACAACGTGGCGGAGTACCTGGCGCTTTCCCACAATGCCGACAAGCAGCAGCTCACTCGCATCAAGCAGGTGTTCGAGAAGAGGAATCAGAGGTCTGCACAGAGCATTCAGCAACTGCAGCGGAAGCTGGAGCACTACCACCGCAAGCTCCGCGAGGTGGAACTCAATGGCATCCCCCGGCAACCTAAAGACGTCTTCCGAGACATGCACCAGGGACTGAAGGACGTAGGGGCCAAAGTGACAGGCTTCAGCGAGGGTGTGGTAGACAGTGTGAAAGGTGGCCTTTCCAGTTTCTCGCAAGCCACGCACTCTGCGGCGGGCGCTGTGGTCTCCAAGCCCAGGGAGATTGCCTCTCTGATCCGCCACAAGTTCGGCAGCGCGGACAACATAGCGGGGCTGAAGGACTCACTAGACGAGCCGCAGGGCGAGGAAAGCGCCAGGCCCTTGGGCGTCGGCGGTGGTCTGCATTTTGGCAGTGAGGATGACTGCTCCAGTGCCACCTCAGGCTCACCTGGAGCCAACAGCACAACTGGAGCCCCGGCCGGGCCCCCCAGCTCGAAAACCAACACGCTGGACAACATGCAAAACTCAGAACTTTGCGCACTCTTCCACGAGGTCCGAGAGATCCACCAAAACCAGGGCCGCCTGGAGGAATCGTTTGAGGACCTCAAATCTCACTACCATAGTTACTATGCCTTCATAATGCAGGCCCTGCAAGAGGAACGCTTCAGGTACCTGATGTTATCAGCTCTCGTTATTGCTATTTTTTTTTGACAGCTTCTAATGTCACTAATAGAGGCAGAGTTTGGTAGGACCACTCTTGGAAGGTCCTGTGTTTTTTTTTCTTTGTCTGCAAGAACAACCTAAAGTTCAGGGGCAGAAACAAGAACTTCCTGTTCGCTGGGGGCTTTAATAGTAGTGTAATGTGGAAGATGTTGTAGACTAGTGTATGAAAGAGGACCATCCTGGGTCGTCCTTAGTTTTTTAAACATTTTTTTTTTTGGCCGTCATCACGGGAGTAGAGTTTGGTTCTTGGATGAATCTTGCATGCTGTGTTGTATACACACTTACAGTAATTGTTATGTTTATATGCCAGATCTATATCAGAAGTTGTACGGCAACTAGGTACAGATCAATGAAAGATGTCATTGGCTTTGGAGGTCAGACTACCCGAAGCCCTGCTGGGGAGACTGTTTTTTTTATAGATGGCAATAATACGTTATCCATGACAGTTTTAAAGATATGCATCTCGATACAGGTGATGCCAGGCCATTTATTCATGTTGGCATGTGTTTGTATGTAATGACAACCCCATGTCAGTAAAAGCATTGAGGTGGTAGATTAAAAGAGAGGCTTCTCTCCCATTAAAATCCAATCAGTCTACTACTGTAGCCTGGACACTCATTACTAGTGATAACCAGTTTAGCAATGTCACCATTCTAAAGTAATTGCTTAACTTATTATCTCAAAGAAATTCGTCTGAGGTTGTGAGGGTCATGTTTGTGACCAAAGTCATCACTGCTCAGACAGTGGATTCCCAGTGAACTGCGGTCACTGAAATCTCTACTGTTCAGCAAAAAGCCCTGATGCATTATAGGAATATGGCTCCTGATCTGTGTGGAATCTAGATTTCCCTCGAAAAATACAAGTGTACTCCCATACATTTTACCTCTTGTTTGTAATGCTATTTGTGGGGTCATCTTTGCACTGGACTTGCTGAAGCTATGCAAAGCTCAGTCTAGTACTGAGATTCCCAGTCTAATGTTGAAAGAAAGTGAAGCAGTCAGCATTGACACAGTCCCTCATCAGCTGTATCCTATATGGCTTCTGTATGGCAAGATTTAACCAAAACTATGACTCTAGTTGGGTTGAAAAGCTGAGTAAGGTGCCACTCACTTCCCCCTTTTCAGCTGAGATGAGCTGGCAGCCAGCATGAGTTCACAAGCATGGCTGGACACTGCGGCCATCCTGTTTGTCATACACTAATACTGATACTTAACTGCCAATACTTTAAACACATATCTGTTGTCATCAGGAAATGATCTTACAATCTGATATCAGTTATTTTTCTTTTGAGTTATCTGACAGATTTGTTAGGTTGTTTATAAAACAGTCTTAACTCTGTTATCAGGTATAAATAGAAACATTACACAGGCTGAGTAAGTTTTAAATAATAATCTCTTTTCATCTTATAAATTCACAATATGTATTGAAAAAAAATAAACATTTAGGCTTCTTTGTCACGCAAATCCCAATGTGGGATGGCTGAGGGAATTTCTCTAAACTTTATGGTATGATATGACATCATCACTCCAGAAGGCCTTTGTGAGTTAACCTATGTCTGCTGGACAAACAGGTATTGCAAGTAAGATTGGAATGAAATGGCCATTTAGGGTATTCTTGTTTCTGATTGGCCAGGGAACGCCGTGTGAAGTGGAGTGATGATCTTATTGGTTGATGATAGGTTGATGTTTGTCTGCTCTTGTATTGATTGCACTGCTGATGGCTGAGCAGATACGACTTGCCTTACGATCTATTTAAGCACCTATTATCCACAAAAGTTCCAATATATGCATGTCTTTTATTTTAACTGCTGTGAGAGGCTTTTTCCATAATCCCTTTACAGACTAAGAGGTACTGCTATTGAAGTTTTGAAGTTGATTTTTTTTTTAAATACATAGTATAGTTAGCAGCACAACAAAACAACTTTTGATACTTAACCAATATAGTTAAACACTTTGTCTGAATGTTTTTGATCCCCCATAGATCTCAACACACATATTGTTTTCCCGACATCTAGAAATTACTATCTGTCTTAGAATAAAGATGTTGAACTTGCCGGTAATGATAATACCACTTACAACTGCAGACGGGACGTGGGGTATGTTTGGGGTCCCCCTGCTGTAGGGGCACTGACTCTCTGTGTCCCGGGCAGGTGCGAGCGGCTGGAGGAACAGCTCAACGACCTGACAGAGCTCCACCAGAATGAGATCCTGAATCTGAAGCAGGAACTGGCCAGCATGGAGGAGAAGATGGCCTATCAGTCTTATGAACGAGCTCGCGATATCCAGGTCAGCTGCTGGCCCACTGTAATGTCATCTTGCATATCTACAGAACCAGTTCCTCACTTTTCCAAGAAGCCTGCGAACAAAAATAGGCCACATAGTTACAGACTCGTAACTATCTTTGTGCTGAATGTTTTGAAGTCCGTGTTTTGTGTTAGAAAACTATCCAAGTACCATCCTGACATAATTATCCGGTAACAGTGACAGAGTTGACTAGTTGATAACACCCTCACCTCTAGCCTCTGACATATGCTTACCAATTGCTAGATATCGCTATCGTCCACTGCAGTGTAGCATGAATTGTCCAAATTCTAACTTAAATCTGAAAATTATAGGTGAGAAAATGGAGCACAGGGATTAGCATGGAGGGGATGCCAGTCCGTCACAGGCCACAAACACTCACACAGTACACACAATGTAGCGACAACATAACAGTTTTGGTCCCCACAATGTAATATAAACATAATCCACAGACATATGCACACACACCCATACATTTGCATTCATATCTTTGTATGGAGTATCCAGTCCTTTCTAAGTGAAAAACCCTAATCCCAACGATAACCTTTACCCCTTACCCAGTCCTAACTTAACTATAAATAACCAAACAAAATAGAAGACTCAACATTTTTAGTTCTTATGATTGTACGATTTTTGTACAACATGAAAATAAGAGGTTTTTGTCACATTGTAGGGACATTTGGTCCCAATTTGTAATATATAGTTGAAACCAGATATTTACGCAATTTTTTTTCCAATTACTGTCAAACATTAAATCATAGTAAACTTTTTCTGTTTTAGACCAATAAATATTAACATTTTTTGCATTTTTAAATGTCAGAATAAAGAGAGAGAGAATTTTATGGAATTTTTTTTACTTTCATCAGTCAAAAATTTACATACACTTCCTTAGTATTTGGTAGAATTGCCCCGAAACAGTTTCACTTGGGCCAGACGTTTTGCATATCCTTCCACAAGCTTTCTACAACAGTTTGCTGGAATTTTGGCCCAGTCCTCTTGACAGAACTGGTGTAACTGGGTCTGGTTTGTAGGCCTTCTTGCTCACACTCGTCTTTTCAGTGCTGCCCACAAGTTTTCTATGGGATTGAGATCAGGGCTTTGTGACGGCCACTGCAATACCTTGACTTTGTTGTTTTTAAGCCACTTTGTCACTAATTTGGAGGCATGCCTGGGGACATTCTCCCTTTGTTAGACCCATTTTCTCTCAAGCTTCAACTTCCTGGCTGATGTCTTCAGATGTTGCTTCAATATAATCCACATAATTTTCTTTTCTCGTGATACCATACATCTTGTGACGTGCACCAGTCCCTTCTGCAGCAAAGCAGCCCCACAACATTATACGACCCCCCTGTACCTCACAGGTGGGATGGTGTTCTGAGGCTTCAAAGCTCCCCTCTTTTTCCTCCAAATATACCGTTTATCATTATGGCCAAACAGTTCAATTTTTGTTTTCGTCAGACCACAGGACATGTCTTCCAGAAATTAATTTTTTATGGTGGTTTTGAAGTAATGACTTTCTCCTCCCACAGTAACCTTTCAGCTCCTGTCGGTACAGGACTTGTTTTCCTGTGGATAATGACACTGTCTTACTAGTTTCTGCCAGCATCTTCACAAGGTCTTTTACTGTTGTCCTGGGGTTGATTCGCACATTTCTCACCAAAAAACGTTCCTCTCTGGAACTCAGAATCCGTCCCCTTCCTAAGCGGTATGACAGTTGTGCATTTCCATGTTTTTTATACATTTTGTGCATATTATTGTCTGAACGGATGAACATGGGACCTTCAGCCATCGGGAAATTGCACCTAAGGATGAGCCACACTTGTGGAGGTCCACAATTCTTTTCCTGGTGTCTTGGTTGATTTCTCTTGATTTTCCCATGATGTCAAGGAAAGAGGCTCCGTGTTTGTCATGTCTTTATATGTCTTTATATGCATCCACAGTGTGCCTCCAATTAACTCAAATGGAATCAATTAACCTACAGTATCAGAAGCTTCTTATGCTCAGAATGGAATCATCTGAAGTTTTCTTTTTGTTTAAAGACACAATTAATTTAGTGTATGTATACTTCTGACTTTGATAAAAGTGATAAAAAAAACTACAAAAAAATCTCTCTTTATTCTGACATTTAACGAATGCAAAAAATATATATTAATATTTATTGTTCTAAAACAACAAGTTTACTCTGATTTAATGTTTGACAGTAAAGAAAATAAAGTTTTTCTGTTTTTTTTTCTGAAGTGTATGTAAATATCTGGATTCAGCTGTACATATGCACTCACACACACAGCAGAGGCGGGGTTGGAGGTGTGAGGCAACCTACTCAGTGCCCATGACCTTAATTAAATCAGGAATGCTCAGTTAATGAAATGCCTGATAATTGCAAAGTCAGTTTAGCTTATTGTCATTATCTTGTACGGTCATTGGTCTGAGCAAGTGAAATATTTTGTCCATGTGTGGTAGTGGTTGCCTCAGCTTGAGTCTTGAGTCTTAGTGCTGGTGTCCATGTCATCTTCTACTCCAAAATTGTGCCAGGTAGCATGGCCACGGTGGTCATCACCTTATCTGAGTCTGCTCCTCTCACCTGTGCCATCCCTGTCAACATGAAGATCCTCCCAGCTACTTAGCTGATGTCTACGTGACCATCTTCTGGTTGCCTCTTCAGCTGTAATGGCTCTTTACTGTAATAGTATCACTGTTTTCAGTAAATACACATACGATCCCTATTAAACAAAGGTCAGTTCGTGATCCCCATGAAAGGTGCCCTTTGTGTCCCCATCCTTGACTTTAACGCCATCCCCTCGGCTGGTGGCACTCATTGGCTTTGGAGATTGTCCCCGTTGTAAAATCGGCTGTTGCGCCTCAGAAATCTGTGGTGTTGAATTACAGCCGAGGAGCAGAAATGTGGCTTAATACTCGTGGAATTTATTTGAGAAAACACAGGTTGAAAGCAGCGTCTGAGTGTGAGGAACCCTTTCCCTTGGTCAGCATTGGCCCAGGCCTCATTTTCTGCACAGCTGCTTATTTTGAGCTTGTGTGCTGCCCTTGCTGGCTCTCTGTCCACATTGCCTGTTTAATCAGGATATGGGCCGCTTCCGTCGTACCCTTACCGAATGACGGCCAGGCTTCCCAGCGGAGCACATTCGTGGTAGAACATCAGGTCTGGTACTCTGGAAACGGCCCCTGCAGGGTGAAATAGCACAAATAAACTTCTCAGGAATTCTGCTCCCTGTGTTGTGTATGTGATAGCACAAGTAATTTTAATAAAGCAATCCAGTTGAGGACAACTATTGTTTCCAATTTAAAGGGAAGTAGCACAAATTTGTTGATAATGTCCCTCAGAGCAGCAGATGTAGCAGTAATGTTGGCTGGTTGTGTTTCAGAAAAGCATGGTTAGTATTGGCACAAGCCCTGGTTGTAGCTGACCGTTAAGGCGCGTCCAAGGAATCTAACGGCGCTTCCGTGTGTGTCCTGCAGGAGGCGCTGGAGGCCTGCCAGACACGCATCTCTAAGATGGAGCTTCAGCAGCAGCAGCAACAGGTGGTGCAGCTGGAAGGCCTGGAGAACGCCACGGCTCGCACCCTCCTGGGGAAGCTCATCAACGTGCTGCTGGCGCTCATGGCCGTGCTCTTGGTGTTCGTCTCCACGGTGGCCAACTGCGTGGTGCCCCTCATGAAGACGCGCAACCGGACTTTCGGCACTTTTTTCCTGGCGGTCGTGCTGGCGTTCCTCTGGAAGAACTGGGAGGCCATTTTAGGATACATGGACCGCTGCCTGCAGCCCCCCAGATGACCGAGCGGACAATCTCTCTGATGCTGAGGAAGCCGCAGAGCACAGTAACACTGTGGCAGGAGTGTGGAGAGGAGATGAATAAAGGGGATGTTTATATTTAGATTGTGTTTTCACAGAAAGGAGTGGATTTGTTTACAGTTTGTTTTTTTTGGGGAGGGGGGGTGAGGTCGCAAAATTAATATTATTACGTAATATTATTTTATTTCCAGAAATTAATCACGCTATGTTTTTGTTGTTGTTATAAATATTATAATGATAATTATTATTATTACTACTACAACTACTACTGCGTTTGATTTGGTTGACATGTAGCATTGCGTGCCCATTCCCACACATTTCCCCCCCCCCCCCATCTCTCTCAGCCTTACTCCCCCACCTTTGATCTCATGCACTTCTTCTTCGGCTGGGAAGTGCGTCCTGCAAAAAAAACAAGCACATTCCGCAGTGACCAAAACAAGGATTTGTTTTAATTTATTAATAGCCTCTACTCTCTATTTCCCAGTTTCCTGTAACTGGAGTGGATCTTCACCACAGGGTGTGGCTCTGATCGTCTGCGACCGATGGATGGAATTTTATATGAAGAAAAATTTGGAGCCGAATACCTGAAGGAGATGGTTTTTGGGGGATAAGACCTCTCTCGTGATTTTTACCAACATCTGGTTTTGGAGAAGGATAAATGTCCTTTAAAGACTGCTCTATTTTCCCACAAGCAAAAAAAAATGGAGACGAAAAAAAAAACACACGAACATACTTGAAGAGCAGGATGCTCAAAGACTCAGTGCTTCCAGACTGTTTTAGTATCCATAAAATAGTCGTTTTTATTTTATTTTTTTAAAATAAATATTTAAATTAAAATGAGTGAATAATTTATAGCACGGAAGGCCATTCTACGGGTAGTGAGAGCAGAGGCCCCCTCTGGACCGCGGGAGTTCAGGGGATCTGGGTGCAGCGTTTCCCTTCTTGCCATGGAAACTGGTGTCCCTGCAGCCTGTGCTTTCTTCCGCTGGCCCATCGGCGTGCTGTGCTGCTCCTTCATCCCACCGGTCCCAATGGAGGGCTACTGTGAAAGACGTCAGCCGGTTCAGTATTGAGGCAGGACCTGTGCAGAGCAGTCGGTGTTGACTGAGTGCCGTGGTCTAGTGTTACGGAGACATCAGCGTAGATGGTCTTCAGGGCAGCCCATGTGTCACACCAAAGGCTGCCATTCAGTCAATATGTTGTTGCGTTCATCACTTCCTGTGCCAAAATTAAATTGTACTGGTGATACCGTGTTACGTGGTGTGTATGCGCTGTAAAGACTCCAGCTAGATGGTGGTTGATGTTTACAAAGAAGGCTTGTACTGTCTGACAGATGAAGTTAAAGTAATCCGCGGAGCTGTTTTGCTGTCGTGCCTGAACTCAATGGCCATTAATGCAGTGGTGAATGTCACAGCGGCTTAATGGCCCCCGAAAGCTCCTTCCTCCCCCCAACAAACATGCACTGCGAGTTCTGCCAGTGTAATCACTGCAGCCGTCATATGGGTTGCTAAAGCCATGACCTCAGACCCTAAAGGTACACATCACCTGCTCTTTGTACTACCAGTTAGGGACCAGGCCGTCCTGCTGTCCTTTTATTACATACGATAGCAGGAACTTGGCAAACCTGTTGGGGAAGGAGATAAGACGCCCTTTAGGGCTCTTTTACGGCGACCCCTCAGCCGCTTGATTGACCCGCTGCAGCTGTGAATTCCCGGCATGCTTCTGTATCCGAGCCCCCAGACGCTGGTCTTTCTGATGGCCCAGGTGCAGTAGGCTGCATGAGTGAGCGGGGGCCCTGCTATTGTCCGGGGGCATCAAATTGGGGAAGGGGGAGGGGGGCAGGGGGGACTTTCAGTGCCTTCTGTTCTTTTATAATTGTGTGAATAATAAAGTCAAGCATTCCTGATTTATCTGCTGAGACAGTATCTTTTTAAGCGAATAATAAATTAAGGATGTGGGCTAATAAGTAGTATTTGCTTGATGTTGCACAGTCATGCACCTGTAGTTTGTCATTGTGTACATATGCAGAACCAGATGGATGGAAACCAGAAGGACCTTCGGGTCTCTGTACCGTGTTCTCACGTTCAGCAAACGCTGCAAAGCAAGCTCTCACGTCGCTTGGTGCTTTCTGCCTTGCTTGTTCAAAATGGATGGATGGAGCCGCTCTGTGGGTGTCCATTCCCCGACGCCGAAGCCTTCCTGCGGGGCAGCGCACACACCCTGCTGCCTGTGCCGCACGCATCAGTCAACGTGGGTGGTCATTCTACCCCAAAGCCAGCCCTGTGTTTGCAGCAAGATCAGGGCAAAACATGTGGAGTTGCAACTTATGCCAAATCGCGACGATGACGGGCTGGCCTGTGTGTGTAGGTGTGTGTGTGTCTGTGTGTGTGTGTGTGTGTGTGTGTGTGCGTGCCATGCGAACAGGTATACCTATCCTTATGGGGACACAATGTCCCCATAACGTGATAAATATGCATTTCTTTTCTCTTATGGGGACTGGTTTGCAGGTCCCCATAAGGGAAAACTCTATTTTATAAAAATCGGTGACTGCTATGAAAAAACTAAAAATGCAAAA
>JABFEB020000104.1:12459959-12479115 GCA_019775895.2 Stomatorhinus ivindoensis
AGCATTTTTCAGATAGAAATGAATGAGCGGTCCCCATAAGGATATGTTTACCCTACATGTGCGGGTGTGTGTGTGTGTGTGCAAGTGAGTGTGATCCCGTCAAATGTGCCAAGTCTTCGTTTGCAAAATTCCCATTCTTGAAGCTTGGCTTCCACACTTGACATGGCAGTTTTTCAACATGCGATAGGTCAGCACAGTTTTATCTTTTTTTTCCAGATCAGGTGGTGATGAAGTTCTTAGACGGGAGCCTTGGGTATGGAGGCATCAGCAGACAAGAAGGAAAACAGCGGGGCGGCTTAAGGCCTCTTCTCCTATGTTCATGTCTTATTGTTTATTAATTGCTCATGTTAGTGGGGATTCGAGGAAATCCCAGGCAGCATCTTGCGAATCAAACATCCTAAATAGCCAAACTCAGAAAGAGGTAAAAAAAAAGATACTGTCTCAAAAGTCCACGTTATCATCTCTATTGCGATAGGTTTTATGGCCTTGACTCAGGACTCAGAAGTATCCCGTCAGTCGCTGGTTGTGAGAGTATTTAAAGAAACTCAAGCTAGCCATGTGTTCGTGCGTGTCGTGGGCAAGTTGGCTCGCTGCCAGCAGTGCCGTAGGTCTTACAGCTAATCGCTTATGTATGACTAACAAACAAACGGGCTTGACAGTGGGGCGCTGAAATAGCGCTTTCTGACTGTAGTTTTAGCATTGAAGCTGCTATCTGTAAGGGAAAGAAGATTTATATTCATGTCTTGTTCCAGTCTGTCAAAGCATCTGTAAAATAAATTAAAAAGGAAAAAATAAGAACTTCAGCTGTTCATTAATATGGTACAGCTCCTTTTGCAGGGAGACCTTCTCTGTATCTGAAAACTGTTTGTTAGGTATTTCTGGACCTGTCTTAAAGGTGATACAAGCCCAAAATGTAGGTTCTTATGAAATATGTCAAGTTGACAGCTGTTTAGAATACAGTAAGATGATCGTCTTTTTTATTGTTGTACGTTAGCATTTTAATGATGGCCGATTTAATTGCAACTGGTAATACTGACTCAGAAAATCAATTTAATGTAGCCAGTATATGAAGATCGTATCCTGGAATTTATCTTTTTTGTGGGGTGGGGGTGTATTTTGCGCTTTATCGGTGTCTCGTCATACCTGATCTGGGGGCGTGTTTTCCTTGAATATTTTTGAGGTTCTTCTGATAACTCCAGGTTCCTCCCACGGTTGAATAACGTCCGTGTGCTATCTATTCTATGGTTAACACATTCCACGCTAGATGGCGCACTTTCCCTATTACTTTAACTAAATACTGTATGTGTTTCTGCTTGGTAGCTTTCAAGATGAAATATTCAGGCTATCTATCCATTCATCCATCTATCCATTTTCAATACCCGCTGGTGGTGTGCAGGATTAGGGGAGTCCGGAGCGTGTCCCGGGAGCGACGGACGCAATGCAGGGAATAACCCAGGGCTGGGGACCGCGCACACGCACATGTGGCCAATCTATAAACTATAATTCACCTCAGCATGTTTTTGGAGTGTGAGGGAGAAACTCCACGACAACACGGCGAGAACATGCAAATTCCACACACATAACTTAAAAACTTCATTGCCGTAATAAATAATATAAATAATTAAATATATTAAACGCAGACCAAAATCATATGTGAAAATTTAAGTTTGTCTTCACTACAATGATTAATTATTGAATAATTTGGCTATACTGTAAATTGAGAATTTACATACTGTCGCCAGCAGATGTCCTTCTACTCTCAGGCTATCAGAGACTGGGGAGCCTGTGAATTACAGGTTGGTTACTTGGTTGCTGTTCTCAGCCACACTTGGCCGCGCAGCTCATCTGTTGCATTATGTGCTCAGACATGCACGTGGACAGTGAGGCGACTGAACAAAAGGCCAACGCTGACATGAACTCTGTGCTCTGTCTGTGCGTGTAGGAGGTACAGAATGAACTTGGAAGAGACTAGCAGAAGATATTCTGACTAGTCCTCGTTAAAATATAAAATTATAATAATGTGTGGATCCAAGTTGACGGCTCACTGCCAAAACAGCCAGGCATATACAACTTCGGTTGTCTTGGCAGAAATATGGAGTGAAACATAGTAAACTAATTTTTGGCTTGGATTTCAGGGATTGTTTCTATGTGTTATCGAGCATAGAATAAAGCCAGAACACCCTCAGGCTGAAACTCTTATCATACTAAAATCATCCCAATTTATTGTCACACATGTTCGTCTCTATTCGATCATTACATGTAAAGCATGCCTCTAAGATGGGGTATTCTAATTATAAAAGCTAAAAATAACCTGCCCGTGGCCTCTCCTTGACGATTTACTCGTACATGTTGCTAATTCGGTGTCCTGTTTGGTATTAATGAAATCTTAACGCAGAATAACCTCCAGATTCCTTGCTGACAGAAGCCTAAGAGGTCTCTGTTTTATCTAGGAGGAAGCAGCCTGGGAGGGTCGAGAGCTTCACTCCCAGGCCACTTATCTCCGTCACGGAGCGGATAACCAGGCGCTGTTTTCAGAGACAACAAGGAAAAGCGGTAGACTAACTCTCCCCCACCTGTCACTTGGGACGGAGTGGCAGGATGTATCCATCCGCTCTTCAGTCTCAACGTTCACACACGGGATGTTTCTGCTCTTTTCCTTAACTTTAAACATGAAACTAATTATATTTATTTTTTATTTTCTCTTTTCCCCTTTTTTTTCTTTCTTTCTCTTTTCTAATTATATTCTAATTATATTTATGACATACAACACTAAGACATAGACACCTTTCTGAAGCAGCGTGAGGTGCAGCGTGAGACACGCCAATCTATTACCCAACAGTGATGTCTCCTGTTCCCCCTGTCTGACGTCATGAGTCAGCAGCTGACTCTGTTGCTTAATGCTTACAGACAGGTACAGGTAGGTGATAGCCGAGATCTTAAACACTCATACAGACGACACGCCAAACCCGACACAGATGACTACAGCTGCAATGCAGTGTCAAGAATGATGGGTGCTTAACTTTGTGATCATCTATATGCTGAAACTCCCTGGTCCGTGGTGATCAGACGCCGTGTATCTGGCTTATTGCTCAGGGGTCCCAAAAGGACGGTGCTGAAAACGATGGAGGGTTGGGAATTCC
This sequence comes from Stomatorhinus ivindoensis, assembly GCA_019775895.2. Classification (NCBI taxonomy): domain Eukaryota; kingdom Metazoa; phylum Chordata; class Actinopteri; order Osteoglossiformes; family Mormyridae; genus Stomatorhinus; species Stomatorhinus ivindoensis. Next base: position 12,463,100 of record JABFEB020000104.1, read on the forward strand.
CAACATAAACTACTGTATATATTTGTAGGCCACGCCGTTTTAGTCCCTAGCGTTTGCACGTGCCAGTCCCGTAAGGAAAGAAACGGGAAAGTGATTAAATTTAGGCAGGAATCCCCCCCCCACCCCGCGCGTTCAGGTCGGCAGGTTATTACCGTCGTTGCAGCCAGAAATTTTAGTTAAAAAAATAGTAAGCACTTAGCAAATAAGTTAACGCTGGCGAGATTTCCCTATAGGAATATATAATATTATAATATATATCAATCGTGTTTTGCCTGTTCGGGTTAACCAATTTGCGGTAGTTAATTTTATGCAGTCTGAATCCCTTGTTCCAAAGATAATTCATGCATATAGGCCTAAGTAATTGTTGAAATCCTCTGTACAAGTTCATGTGGACTTAATAGTTACATAATTGTTGTATAGCACTGGGGGCGCCCATTTAAAAAAATATTTTATTGTGCTGTTTCGTAAAGCTGTAAAGTGATGACTGGGAGACCTGGGATATCACTAAAGGCCAAACAGCGATTCGTCTGCCTTGTGAATTATAGCTCCTAGTAATTCTGCGTTTAAACACAAGACTAAATTATAGGTGCGTACAGTTGCAAAGAGTTTAACAATGATAGCATACATAGTGGAGCAATAAAGGGCTTTTGTTATAATGTTCAGCAACGATCTTTAGTTTACATTTGTTTTTAAAGTAGTATGTTTACATATAAGTATAAAGTTTAGTGTTTGGCTAGTATAAAGTCACTTGTAATTTATTATAAATTAATAGCACTTGCATGTTTCGCAGCCGAGTATAAACACGCTAAGGCCTACGACTGCCGATACAAATACACGTTACTTAAACATCTCCTGGAGCATCTACTTACTACATGTGGCCTGTTTACAAGTTATTAATATTAATGGCTTTATAACACAATCGATTCAAATAGAAACTGACTCAAACAGAAACAAACTATAAAAATGTTCTCGTGGCTAATAAAATGCTAACATTCTAAACCCGTTTTAATGCATTTTATTAGTTTATAAAACAGGCCTATATTTAAGTGTGTATGATTACACTAAATAACTTGTAACGGGTTCTTGTAGATGAGATGACCATTTTCTGCGGCAGTCTTTCTTATTCTGGGCTCCAACGGTGCAGGCATGCAAGTAGGAACTCGAAAGGTATGAAACAATATCTGGCTGATAAACTATATTTGTGGTATTTTTTGTATTTCCCGTGTGCTGGCGCTTACTGTGCCCACGTAAGATTAAGTGAGCAAACATCGTGTCGTGCTTTAGTTCAGTCACGTATGAACAGGCGTGACCTGAACGAAGCGCCCCGTCACAGTTCTTAGTCAAAGTGTGACCCCCCCCCCCCTCCTCTTCCAACAGCGGTGAACCGTGTCACCCTCGCTTAAATTACCGAGAGGAGGGGGTGTATCACCTTATGTGGGAGCTCTTTTCCCGACGACCAGTGTGTGCTTTATCTGGGCACTTTCCGGCTCCATCACGATGTCCGATTAACAGCGACGGTACGGGGGCCAAGATAAACAGCCACAGACTACAGCCAGTTGCTTATCAAGTCCAATAATGGCCTAATCTGGACAAAGGGATGTCCCTCCGGGGAGCTGTTTGTGCATGGATTGTGTTTTGCAAATAAGGCAAATGGACATCGGGCATCTGACATATTACTGGATGTGCTGACTTCCTAAAGGCTGTTTATTACCATTCAGTGAATCTCATAATTTAAGATACGCAGAATTAGGCTATATGAATCTCAATTATGGTTAACCATAACTTCACTACCCAGGCATTAACCATAGCCCACGTGTGTAAAATTAACACAATGGTACGTGTTGGGGGGGGGGAAACAATACGCAGGTAACAAAATTCTCGTTTCGTTCAGTGATGGCACTTTAAATAAAAGAATTTCAGAGCATCAGATGATCATTAGATAAAAAGCAACTCAGGTATACTTGTCACTGCGAATGGACACGTCAATATGCTCTTTGTATTCGAATTTTGCTGTTACATAACCATATTTTGCCTTTACAACGTAGGCTATATTTGTTTCGGTATATCCATCTGTGGGCGCATAATCGCCCTAAACGATTTTGAATCGGTTAGGACCAAATAATCTATACAGATATAAATAGTACAGATAACTTATCGCCATTTTGGAGACTTTTATTTTTGTTCACGGTCAAAACACTTTAAATGTGCCCGATTCCTCTTTTTCGAGTTCGCAATCGGAATTTTGTTAGACGTTGTTCATTTTAAACAGTATAGGACGAGGGGCAAGGTAGCTTAATCTTGCTGAATTGCGTATGAAACCAAGAAATTAACTTCTCTTGCATTTACGAATGAATTTAATTTAATCTGCACACATTTTAACCCGAAATGCACAGAAATGCTTGTTAGTACGCTATAACGAGTATACGGACCGTTATCGTGTCCCTGTAGTCTAATATCTGTACTGTTCATTTCGCACATCTTTAGCCTATTTTCACTGAACAGCTGTCAAATTACACATACACATACCTACATACAAATTACACAACCTTAGCCATACTGTCAATGACTGCGTTGTAAAAATAAAAGGCTTTGGGACACTGACACTCGTGACTTGCTCTAGGACAGAATCGGTTTATGCGTAATACGAAATATTTCTTCTTTGAATATTATTCTCGGTACTGAACCCCCAGAGAGCAGTGTGTCTTTACCACAGTCGTAACACAGCATGTCATGACTTTTGTTTCACCCTCACTCATTTTTCTTCTAACCAAATAGCAATCTTTAAACAACTTGGAACAGAGAAGTCCTTTTTTAAAACTTTTAAATGCACTTTGTATATCACAGTCTGAGAACTTTAACAACTGTTGTCGGTGGACGGTTTGTATACTGTAATGTAACATTTGTATTCCTAAGTAAATTATTCGTTAATGGTTAACTTCTATGACTCTTGACATCGGTAACGTATACGTTCAAGATAGATGCGTGTCTAAGGAAGTAAAAACTTGACTTTTTATATATCTTTTGATATCAACACATATATTTGCTCTTGATGTGGTAAACCGGGAAATGAAAGCCAACAGAATTAGTGAGAAAATATGGGGTAACATCTTTTTCTTATTTCAGCGTCGACTAGCACAGAAGTGGGGCGGTGAAGTGCCGAGCGAGCGGCGCCGCGCTACTAAAGGGAAGCACGACTCTCTATCACGTCATTCAGTGCTCAGGCGTACAGCAGGAAACAGGTTTTCCTCTTGGATTGTTGTTTCGAAAACATCTGAATATTTTTTCCTTGCTCAATGCACCCCTCGGCACAGAACACGCTGAAACCAGCCAGAAGGAAAAATGCCTCCTTCGGAAATAATCGTGCCGTGCCTCCGCGTCTTGTTTCTGCTCCTGAGCTGGACTCCTCATCAGCGCCGTGCCGGCGCTCTGCAAATCCAACAGGCTTTCGCATCTCCGAATCAGACCAATAATTTCGTGGTAGATGAAGTTTCAAAAAAAGTTTATTTGGCGGCGGTTAATACGATTTACCAGCTAAACAGGAGTCTGTCGGTTGAGGTGCAAAGGCAAACCGGACCGGTGAACGATCATTTCTTGTGCCATGCCCCCCAGCTTCCACAGGCGACCTGCGAGCACCAGACGGCTCCGACCGACAACTTCAACAAGCTGCTGCAGCTGGACCCAGACCAGAAGGTGCTCGTCGTGTGCGGATCTGTATACCAGGGATTCTGTGAGCTTAGGAAAATGGAGAATATCTCTCAGATCGCAGTTGACTTTCCACCGCAGGGGGAAAAAACAGTATTTCCCAGTATGTTGAACATCGCCGCCAATCATGCTAACGCCTCGACGGTGGGATTGATTTTCAGAAGTCATGGGGGGAACTCCAAACTTTTAGTGGGAGCAACATATACAGGTGCCGGTTCTTCGTTTTTCCCGAAAAATCACAGCAAAGAAGACCTACGATTTGAAAACACCCCAGAGATTGCTATCAGGTCTCTAGATATTAAAGATCTGAATAAGCTTTTCACGTATGATATAAATCCTTCAGAAGACAATGTCTTTAAGATAAAGCAAGAAGTCAAGCAGAAAAACACACTTAATTTCGTCCATACATTCATACAGAAAAGTTATTCTTACATTGCAATTAACAATGACGCCAATATGGGTCACAAGGGAAACCAACCCAATAGCATATTGGCAAGAATTTGTTTGGACACCGAAAATCCTCGGAAATTATCCTCTGAGAGCAGAAAGCTGACGGAGTCGTACATCCAAATGTTCCTACAGTGTGGATCCAATGAGAACATTTTTAACAGAGTTTTGTCAGTGTACCCTGCAGAGATTAGTGTTGTAGGAATGGGACCGGAGTCTTTCTTGTTCGGAGTTTTCGCGAAATCGAACAAAAACTCGGCCGTGTGCGCCTTCAGGTTCGCAGATATCGAGGCGACCATCCGACAGGGCAGGAAAAACTGCTCCACGTCGGCCAGCTCCGGGGAGGTGCGGGTGCTGGACAGTGTCATCCAGGGTTCGGGCGCTGTGTGCGTCCAGAAGTCGAATATCGTGGTAAGTTACTTATTTGATTATTTTCGCTGGTTTGTATTCATTATGCCACCATGGACTACAATTGTGATTTATAATGCAAATAAATCTGTAAGATGTATGTGAGCTGTAGCCTATACTATACAATCCATACAACGTGTCAAAAGTAAACGTGGGAATTATTTACTAAGTTGTAATTACGCATAGGCCTACATTTGTTGTAAATCTCCGTGTACTAATCTAAGTACCAATTTTAGGCATATCATCGCACATAAACGCTACTTTAGGCCTTCTGATGCTTCGGCGTAGACAAGTGATGATTCACACTGTATCTGGCCGGGAAGTTTCCGTATCACAAGTGAGAGATCTGCCAAAACACGCCAAGGTTATGGGAACGGCACTGGGGTCTGTGGTTTTCTTTTGTAAGACGGTTCCCATCTCTTGGATCAGCAGTGAAAGGCCGGATTCAGTCAAGTAGCCGGGCTATTTTCTTTATCTTTGACGAACGAACTACATCAATTTTACAAGCCCAGAATGAAACCTTCTATCTATCCCTAAAGGGTATACAGTAACAATACCAAATAATAAACTTGAGCTACACTAATCTGCAATTTGTATATAAACCATTCTAAAGCAAATAAAGAAACTATTTAGAAACTATAGGTCTAGCCTACATGATGACACTTTTATAATGTCATATATACCTTAGAATATAATATTGTGATATTTCTATTAAGAATACATTTATAATTATTCTAGTGAAGTTGGCATCATAATGCATATGGAAATATGCAAAGAAAATTATTACGTGTATTTCATTATGTAATTGGCAACCTATGAAAAAGCTATCGGTCTCTCAGCTGCACTGAAGAGCAGGGTAGCCAGTGTATTAATAAAACACATTAATGTCACATGTAATCTCAAAGTATGTAAAAGTCTTCACTAGAGTAAAACCCTTGCTAGTAGCTATTAGCTCAGTTTCACGCTTGTTGCTCGTTCCCCATTTATCGTTGCTGGACGGAATGATGAATGAATAATCATTTCACGGTGTCGTTAACGTTTGACTTCGCCAAACTAAAACCAAAGGGTTAACGAGACAACGATGTCACCACGGGAAGGAGCAATCAGCAATTTAAGTAAATGTCGTTTTGATGCCCGTGCAAAATTCTAGATGTCTTAACAGTTGCATCTCAAACTTTGTGTCGGGCTTCAACTTAAAGAGAAAGGCTTAGTAAAACCCACATTTAAACTAAAAACACTTGCTTTAGGAATGTGTTAGCATTGTTTTTTTTGCCAAGCTGTTATAAATATATTATGCAATACATACTCTGAGCACCTGCTGGTCTCAGGTAGAGAAACACTTGCGTAATGCGATGCGTATGAGTCCTATTCTAGATGAGAAATTCTCTTAGTCGTGGCTGCGACCCTTCGGTCATCGCTGCAAAGCCGCACCGTGTCTGGACCTCCTTTAAAACGTTCAAACGGAGGAGTGCATGTTCGAGATACGGTAATAGATGAATCATGACCTTAGCAGCTGTTTCTAAAGATCTGTATCACATAATGGCTGGGAAGCCTTCTTCAGACGATCTGCCTAAGGGATGCAACAGAGCCGAGAAACGTTAGCTGGGGGGTGAGTTGGGCAAATGGTGATAATTGCCGTTAGGAACTGATAAAGAGCCCAGTAATGTTTTAAACAATTACGCTCAGGTGGGCTACGATGATGTGTGTATTTCGTTACTCATTGTTTTAGGGTTTTTTTTTACAGTTTTGTGTGCAACAGTCATGTAATACTTTGATAAGTGAGAGAAATATTTTAATAAACTTACTATTACTTGCACAGTAATGTAGTCATGTAGTATTGTTTTATTATACCATTTTCTCAAGGTAGAATGCATTTAATGGCGACTTCGGAGTAGACCACCTGGAAAGTTTTCATAGCTAAAACTACTTTAGGAAAAGTTGACATATTACATTTTTTGGCTGGCCAATGTTTAAAAAAAACCAGACAAGTCAACTTTACAACCTTTGTTTCCAATTATACTCTTTTTCTCCCCGTATGCGCTGCTGGCAAAATCTCCCCATCGTTAAAATGCTCCTGCATTTCCTGCCGCATTTTAAATTGCTTCCAAAATCCCTTTTAGGGAGCCTACACAATAGGTAACTATAAAAGAAATATGACTGGATTTTGTGAGAACTGCGCTTTGCGAGAACCCACAACACAAAAATGTAGGTCATACTGTTAAAACAGCATGATGCAGCCTTAATGTCGATTTTATTAGACTTTCCCTCCAGGATAATGTCGCTGCCCCCCCCCCCTTTGTCTACCCATATTTAAATGATGGTATCTGCCGCTACAGTGGGCTTAAGCTGTAATAGAACAATATCTACATTTTTTTGCCACAGATAAACCAAGAGGAATCATACCAAGTTATGTTTGGTGTTACAGCATTTATAGTCTGAAGTCTGTTAAGTTTCTGGATTCTTGCAACAAATAATAAGAAAATGTGGAAGTTCTCAGTAGGACTGACGGCTTTTATGGTCGGTTTTGCTGCCACAGGCTTTCCATCAGCTGCCCCACACTGACTGGCTGCTATTTACATCCCTCAATGGCTTTGGCGTGTTATGAAACCTGTTTAGTAACATCCTTTGTCCTGGCTCTGCGCTCTGCTTCCTACACCAGATGCCACCAAGCGCTATACAGTTAGTGTCGAATCAAGTGCCACTGGAGATTAAAGGATCGTTCTGCTGCCAAAACCAGACTTCTGCGACAGACGAAATCTGATATTTTCAGTACAGTTAGGAACCTTTCATTGATGGGAGACCAAAGACAATTTTCGATAAGTGCCGGGGGTCAGAATGTGTGGGAGGTCATCGGTCACCCCCGGATTTCAGACATTTCAGCTCCTTCTGAGTCAGCAGGCACCAGTGGCTCTCCAGTGCAGTGCAGTGCAGTGCAGTCACCAGCAGCAATCAGGCCAGTGATCCAGTGTTTTAGCTCATTTTGCCTTATTTTCTGGAAGCAGGCAACTTAACTATGCACACTTCATGTCCATGGTACCACTGATTCAGGGTATATTCTCGTATATTCTCTTCACTGTGGAGACTGTGAGGGTAATTATGACAAAATGATATAATGAATCTGACTTGTTTTGCAAACCTTCTCTGAGTAAAATTTAATAAATCTTCTGTCTCTAAATTCCTAGTTTTTCGTAATTTGGGTTTGTTTTCATGCAGTTGTAAACTGCTGAACATTTCCAGGCCACTGAAACCCATTCTGCTCTCTGTCCTCTTTGTAGCTGCAGTCGGAGCAGCTGGACTGCGGGGCTGCGCACCTGCAGCACCCTCTGGCCCTGAAGACGCCACTGGTGTCCTCCCCACTGTTCGAGACTGGGGGGCTGACCTCTGTCGCCGTGGACAGCGTGCACAACCGCACCGTGGTCTTCCTGGGAAGCAGCGCCGGCAGGCTGTGGAAGGTGAGTGCAGATAAAGGCCTGGCTGAGCTCAAAGTGGACCCACGTCACTCCGAGCGAATGAGCTGCAAATGTCATATTACAGCCAGCTCTGCTTACGATCATTATAAAACAGAAGCCATGTGTACTTTTAAGAACCATTTTTTTGTTCATCTAAGTTCATTATGTTTAAGATGCATCTGTGTGTAATTCATCTGATATCGAAATTAGAACATAAGACAAAGAGGGACGTATGCTGGTAAGAATGGCCTTGTCAGCTGACCTGTCACGTGATGGAAAGTTTAGCATCACCCAGTTAGATGGGTTTTGGTATGTATGCATGTGTGTGGTGCTTAGTTAATTGTTTCAACAGCAGTATTTGTGTTCCTATTTGTGTGTGAGTCTTTGGGGAAGAAAAAGCATGTGACCTATGAGTCCTTAGTATTTTTCTTATCTTCTGGTTCACACTCATTGTATATATTCCTCTAATGCAGCTCTAGTGTCTGTCAGCTTTTAAAAACAAAAATCCTGTGCAATCATGAAATTACTTTAAAGGATCTCTCTTCACCCCCTTAAATGTATAATCCTCAGTTTCCTGTGAATACTTCCTGCTATAAAAAAGTAGAGTAGTCTAGACCACATCTCCCAGCCATGACCCGTTGCAACATACCGTGTACCCTGGTTTTCCATCTAATTAAGCTCATGGTCAGGCATCATTTGAATGTTAATTTTGTGCAGTCTGTGATTCAAGTCGCGTGGCTAAATATGTGTAAAGATTTGCTGAAGATTGTCAGTTAAGGACTTTTGGAAATAAAATACTTTGCCTTTATCAGATTCTTTATGAAATATCAAAAAAGCAGAATGTTTTTCTTAATTTAGAGTAATCAGTTTGTAGTTAGTTGATTAGATACCACAAACTATTACCTGTTGTTAAATTGCAATTTGTTTGTAATTCCAACAAAGAGCCACATTTCATTAAGGACAAGTAGGAACAAAACGCACTGGCAAGGTTTCTTACACCGGTCTGCTGTGTAGTAATACACTGGTGCTCTGTCAGACTGCTGTATACTATGAGTATTCCCTGCTTAGCAGCTGGGGAGAATTTAAATGGCTTCTTAAGTAGACTAATACAGCTCTGAGAACATTTGCTTATTTCAATGCTTGCTTGAGTCTGAACAGATTTATTTTTGCAGATGTCTCTCTTAAAGGTTGTTAAATGAAGCTGGAAAATTGCATCTCTTTTTGTGATATAAACATTGTTTTGCTACGCAGAGGTGTTACAAATAATATTACATATAGCCAAATAACTACTGATATTGGACAGGCCGTGTGGCATCACTGTTTCAATTTGCAATAGCAATCAACTATTAACCATTTCTCAAAAGGAATTAACTTTGTCTGAATAGGTATTTTTATTTTCTTGGTTATTTATTCTGGTCATCAAATCAAATGCTGATACACGTACCTGTAATCTACTATTAAAAAGACACAAAGCTGGGTTGATGCCAAGTTGTTGTGAAAACAACTGAATCAGTGAAAATAATTGTAACTATAGAATTCAAAAGTCAATTTTATATAAAAGATGCTTTATATAAAATTTAATTCAAGGCACTTTTAAATCTTTATCCATTTACTCAATTATAGTTCATAGCAACAGTCCAGTAATGCAAACCCAGAAAAAAAGAAATCTGAAGTGATAATTCGCCTGCATTGTGTCGTTTGCTTCATTTTATTTGAAATGTTTAAAATAAAAGTTTGAGGCGGATCATTAATCAGCCGCTCAATCAGCTCTAATTAATTAAGATATCAGCTGGACAGAAACCCAGTACACACAGCATGCTGCGAGAGCCGGTTTTGGGAAGCTCTGCTGTATGTGCTGAAATAGCCCTCCCTGGGAATTCCGTGGACACGCCAGCTCCCCATCGCGTTCACCACGCCAAGGAGCACAACACGAGTATGTTAATTGTGTGAGCTGTGAACATCCAGTGCAGTCTGGTGTAATTTCCTATGTGTCGGACGGCAACAAAGAATATAGATTAAGAAACACACCTTCTGAGAATGATGGAGCCTAAGGCTACAGTGTAGTTTTATATTTATCATGCTGTGGCTTGATTGATTCTGTGAATCTTCCTCCAGTGGCAGTACTATCAGCACAAGCTACCTAGAGGCTATAAAATGTGCCTTAATGAAGATTAAAAGATTAAAATTTAGTTTCTTTCATCCCCCAGGACTTTGGTTGACTTCCCTGTTTGCAGTCAGACCTAGGGTTGCCAACCATCCCGAATTGTCTGGGACATCCCTTCAGTGAATCAAAATCACCCATATTTTTGGGATGTTCCAGACAATTCGGGACGGTTGGCAGCCCTACTCAGACCTCATAGGGGTCAGTCTTGAAAACAAGCTCCATACTATAATAAAAAAAAAAAAATAGAATTGGATAGAAATACCTGTTTCCTTCCAGTTATGGTGTTATTGGGGCTGCCCAGTGCTCTTTTGGTTTTGTTTGGCACATTTAAGGTACATGCTGTTTCTCTGTTTATAATGTAAGTGAAGAGTGAGTGCATATTTCAGTTATTCTTCCACACGTTCTTTGTGTTTTATATGAAGGATAACTGAAGGATCAGTGCATAGAGGCATGCTTCCAGATGTCATTCAAATTATGTTTGAGAAAGAATGAACTTAACCCCACCGCTATAAAGTTGTGATGTTTATGGCTGAGGCATCCTGCTTACCATTGGAAGGGAAGGCTTGCCAGAGACACTTTCACAGATTACTCTCAAGTAGAGCATTAAGCAAGTTCTGTTTTAGCATAAAGGAAGATGACTATGAGTTTAGTAATCTTCGAATTGTTGCAGTAGTTTTATTCAGTTTTCTCCTCATATCTGACCCAGCTTCCTGCAGCATCCTCAATTCCCCACTAAACACTGTTTCCTCCGGTTACTTCTTTTACAATGCGGCTTGGAGAATCTCCTCATGCTTTATGGTGGTCAGACCTTATGACACACCGAGAGACAGGACAGCAATGAGCAACCGCTGTAACCCTCAGCACTGATGACGTAGCTGACAGTTGGGTGTCAGGAAACGGGCTTTGTGTCTGCATCATCAGCAGCATCATTACTTGTCTTTCCCAAATCATTTGTACATTTTACAGTTTCTTTGCTTGCTCTCTTCTAGCACCCAGAATAACCTTTTTAGGACTTCTTTGCCTGACCTGTCATGAGGTTTATCTTGATGAGGTTCACCAGCTGTGACCCCTCCCCCACGGTCACAAGATAAATTCTTCAGTGTCGACTCGCCGCACCTTTAGGTGGACGGGCACAATGGCCCATGCAGGAGCTAGTCCTTGTTTAGCCTCTCTGCTTTTGTCTCTCTGCTGCAGTGTCCCATTTTACAGGTGTGGTGGTTCCCCTTGTTTGCGCTGGCACAGACGTAGCATGGCAGGATATTCAGCAGGGCCAGACTCTTTGGCTACAGGCATTTGCAAATGCAGAATTTTCTCCTTGCATGTAGCGCACTGCATTTACCACATAGCATAACGTCAACTAAAGTAATGGTGTTGGGTGAACAACTAGATATTAACTGTTTCCATTATGATAGTGTGAGCTTCTCAAAGGAGAACCAGGGTTTCCTATAAGTGAAATAACAGTTCGCATCAGCACAACAAAGTGCACGCAGAACCACCAAAAACACCAAAAGTTGTGACGACCCAAAGAGATGACTTACATCGTGACATGTAAAAAGTGACATGTCTCCCCAGACAGGAGTTAACTGAAGCCAGGAAGCTGTAAAACAATGAACCATGAAGAATGTGTTAACTTGAGATTCCTTTCTTCAAGCAAATGCTATAAATGTGAGGGACTAATTCACTGAAATGTTATCGTGTTTCTGAATGTGGTTTATGTGGTGATGCAATGAGCACCCAGTTATTGTGAAAACTGCACAAAAGACCTAAAGGAAGAACTAATATTGTTATTACAAGAATGCTCTTGGGAACCGTGGTATAGTTCAACAGTAATTCATTTTTCCATCACGACCAGTCATGTTGGCTAGATGCGGACCAAATTTCTGGAGACATTGTGTGATTGTTGGTGGTCTAGAACAACAAAAAAGGTCAATTAGCATGCTGGTAGAAAAATGTACATCAGACACAACAGCAGCTCCCTATGCTTCCAGTGATGACAACATATGGTAATAATCAGGACTGCACTCCAAGAGTTTTCATTATGCACCCTATTTTAAACAAACATTAATCACGGTTAGTTTGGTCACATTTACTACATAAAATAACAAATTAATATTGTCAGATTTCCTGTTTGGAAATTAGTTAATTTGTCATTGGTTTTTGTACTGCTTATTTTCCGGCATCATTCCATTTCAATACGGCTTGTTCCATGCTGCATTGCCCCATCGTTCTCCCCATGATCTTTGAGATTTCTTCCCGCCGTCGAAAAACAGGTGAACCTGACGAATGATGAGTTTTGCTCAGTTGCTCCTAGTGTGTGGTTGTGTTTGCGTGTGAGTCCTGTGATTTTATGCTTGATGCTGCTTCAATCCCTGCGTTTTGCTGGATACAGCAGCTAGAAATTGGATTTGCCTTTCTGGAAAATCAATGAATCTCCATTTTGTATTTCAGATTTCTGCTTTTCTTGACTTTAGATGAATGTGCGTTTTAAGTCAGCTTAGGAAGTCTCTGTGTGTCTCTGTCTTTCAGCTGAACCTCTTCCAGAATTTAACTGTGGCCAGTCAGAAGTTTTTGAAAGTTGCCCCAGGCGAGTCTGTCCACCACATCATGACCTTTGACCCCAGTGACCGAGAGTACATTTACCTCATGACTTCTAATCATGTGAGTGTGGCATCAGTGTTTTAATATCAGTTTTGTTGCTAATACAAGTGTAAACTGTGCATAGACATGCAAACCCCTGACTAAAGCAAGTGGTTAGAGCGTAAAATGATATCACACTAGTTTTGGTCAGAGTTGTAGCCACAATGTTTATTTCTGAAATACCTGATTTGCACAAAATCGTGTAAAAGTTGTAATATTGTTTCTAACCATAGTTGCTGATACTAATGGTGACATCATTACTCTGCAAGCTGCAGAATTCAAACTGATAAACATCCAGACAGATGTTTGAAAGATCTATTGAGCTACACGCCACCCTGTCACAGTTCAGCTTCTGATCCATATATTTCCTACACTTCTGACCGAAACATAGCTAGACATCTATTTTTTAGTTCCGTTCATAACCATGATGTAAACAAAACAAACAAAAAAAACATATGTGCTGAAATTACTGAAGTTTAGGAATCTTTTATGATCAATGTTATTTGGAGCATGTAGGTCAGGGGCGGTCAGTCTTATCCAGAAACGGCCAGTGTGTGTGTAGCGGGTTTTCAGTGCAACTCCATAAGTAGATTACTAATTAGAGGACTAATAACAGCTGACCTAGAGGATACCCCAAAAGCCTGAACAGACACCGGCCCTTTGCGGGTAAGATTGGCCCCCCCTGGTCTAGGTGTTCATGTGGTGCAAATGAAAAAAGAAGCCATTTTGTTGTTCCTCTGCAGCTCCTGTGGGTTAAGGTGGTTAATTGTGAGCAGTACACCAGTTGCAAAGAGTGCCTGGGTACTGGTGATGCCTACTGTGGTTGGTGCACACTGATGAACAGGTAAGAACTCTTATCTCACTTCTCCACACAAGAGCAATCATCCAATTAAACAATCAGACTGCCAGGCAGACCTCACAGACTTGCAGTCTTCTTTAGATCCTTCTCACTCTTCTAGCTTGTAGACCCACTTCTCCTACACAGGCCCCCCTGTCAGTCATGAAACACACCAATTTCTTGCTTAATTTAGACCTCTTCAGTTAGACCTTAGGTTTTGTTAATGTTTCGCGTGATATGTCTTAGAAACAGATCATTTGTGTTGTCAGAATTAGGTGGCCTTCAAGCTCACACTATGCTGTAAGCCTTTAGGATGGTCTTTGTTGGACTCTCATAGAGACACTCTCATGACTTAGGGATCACATCAGAGGTGGATGGTTCGGGTCCAGAAAGTAAAATTCCAGACCAAGATTTTGTGACACTTTATATGCAACTGGCTGATTGAAACAAAATCTCGGTCAGGACTTTGAGTCTCCTGGACCTGAACCAGCCACCTCTGAATCCATCCATCCATCCATTTTCTATACCCGCTTATCCTACTGGGTCGCGGGGGGTCTGGAGCCTACCCGGAAGCAACGGGCACGAGGCAGGGAACAACCCTGGACGGGGGGCCAGCCCATCGCAGCCACCTCTGAATCACTTTAGTTAAAGGAAACGTTAGATTTTGCTCAAAATCCTTTGAGCTGAAGTCATAAATATGTAGCTTACACCAACCACTGCTTGGTTGGTTACGGTGGGTGGTTACAGTAACGCCAGGGGCCAGGAAGTGTGGTATGAGTCTGAGAGGGAGAAAATGGCATGGCAGAGAAGCAGGCAGTCTGTGTGTTGATATTCTCCTTTATCACCTCGAAGAAACACTCTGATTGCTGTGACTTTACAATTAGAAAACTCACTATGCTCCGCATGTGTGGGCAGGTCGCAGCTTCTCAGCAAGTGTGTGCCGTCCTTATCTACAGCTTAGAGAGGTTCTCGTGTTTTACTTCAAAATGTATTCTTGAGGGGGAGGCCGTGCGAGAAGATGGCTGACAGCGTGAAGCTATAGCTAGCTCTGCTCAGCTGGATTGCCTGCGGTATCTTTCCGGGGGGGGGGGGGGGGGTGAAGCAGGAATGAGAAACGGAGCGCACTGGAGATCGCAGTGTTTTCGTGGAATGGAAGGAGGAGGGTTTGGCAGTACTGTGAGTCATCGCTGTACTGGGTCTCCCTGCATTACTCGCCCAGATCAACAGACAGGGGGGTCTCTTCCTCCCCCAACATGAAGCCCAAACTTGTGATCTGTGCTATCCTTAGCTTTGCCACTGACCTTCTGACACCCTAAGGTTCTTGACACTGCACTACAGGCAAACCAGAAAAACAGAAATTCTTAGGTTGTTGCAAATTTTCTGTGATATCTTCCAAATTTACACTGGAAACTCAATAGTATAGCTTAAGTCTGTCCCCCTTGTGATACTATTATTAAAAAAAAAACAATAGTGCATGATGTAAACAGCTGTGAATTTATTTGCAGTGTTATTTCCCACTCATGCCAGCCTGCAAACATGTCCGTGATCATTTGCTGTCCTGCTTGTATCCGAGTGCTCTGTTATTATTAGAGAACAGCTGTGAAAATGAAAGCGACTACAGTCTGGTGGCTCTCCAATGCACTCGGACGGCCTAAATGCCAAGATCTTTGTAAATGCGAAAGGTTTATATAAAAACATGACATACACTATGCTGTGAATACATGACACTATAGGAGATATGGAGGCATGTGTGAAAAGGGGGTTTATTTAGGAATAATTAAGAGAGGACACTGGCCATGACGGACTGCTACTGCACAGCCTGGTTACTACCTTAAACCCTGGCCCTGCTCTCACCCTTTAGGTGCTCAACCCAGAAAAAATGTCCCTTCCAGCATCTGCCAAACTCCTGGATTGGTGTGAACGAGGGCCCCCAGCAGTGTCCTTGGATGACCATCACACCCCCGGAAATCAGCATCAGCACCAAAACTGAGGTTTGGCCCGAAGCAGGGGTGTGTCAGCCCTATATACAAATTACTATACCAGCATTCCCAGCACCTATAGTCCTCCACGCCATTTTTTATCCGTTCATCCATCTTTTTGTCATCTACCTGCTTTTCTTAGTCAGCGTCGCAGTGGGATCTGTCACCGGTCCCAGAGAAAAACTCAAGCCAGCTGACAGTGCCTGACCTTTAAAGACCTTGGTGTCCTAAAACCAATGTGTCCTAATCTCAGGGTCCCACAGACAGTCTATGATTCTGCTCCCGCCCAGCTCCCTGCCAGACAGTCCACATTTTTGCTCCCGCCCAGCTCCCTGCCAGACAGTCCACATTTTTGCTCCCGCCCAGCTCCCTGCCAGACAGTCCACATTTTT
>JABFEB020000104.1:12503400-12521970 GCA_019775895.2 Stomatorhinus ivindoensis
TCTTTTACCCCCCCCCCCCCCCCTCCCCCAGATTCCAGAGGGAGCCTCACTTGCAATGAGCCTGAAAGACAGACGTGAGAACACTTTGGGGAGAGGTGAGATCACTCCAAGCCACTGATTTACTTCATTACGTCTTCTCAAAGATCTGCTTCTTCCTCTTAGTCTCCGATTCCCTTTCTTTTCATGTGCAGATCTTTTCAAAACATGCCTTTGTTTTGTTACCCTGTCTATCTGATATATATAACAAAAATAATTTTATGCCACCATTATGCAGGGAGTCTGCTTTCATGTTGAGTGTTTAATGACAGACACCAGAAAAATTACACAATAAAAAAGATACTGGAAGAACAATTTTAGGAAATGGTCTCTTTTTGAATTGTAAACAATTGAATATTTACAGAGGACTGATTTTTCAAATTTGAATTTTTTGCTTCTCTGCGAGCCAAGTGTGACGTGTCATTAAAAATGAATTAAGTCGTGCATGGAGTGTCACATAACAAGGCTGCATTGTGATTGCATTTGAGATTCCGAACAGGACCTACCTGCCAAAGAAAGACTGAAGTGTTAAGTGAATTCTGAGCAAAGGGGGTTTGTTTAGTTATTGATGTAAACCAGTGAGAGAGGCTGAGCCCCAGCGATCTCAGTTGGGGGACTCTCCCAGTAACCGATGTGTCACCTGCGGTGATGGAGTTTGACGGATTCCTATCTCTCCTCTCATTCTCCAGTCAAAGATTTGGACACAGAGAAATATATTCATCTGGTAAGCAGCGCCGTACCTTCACCCTGTACAGACACCCACACACAGTGACACTAAGACACGTGCAGGCATGACAGCCACCTGGGAGGGTCTGAGACTCCAGGGAGAAGCTGCTCGCTAGAGGTTAGAGAGGCTGGCAGGGCAGTGAGAGTATGAGGCATGTAGTGGGGGTGGGAATGAGGGGCGAGTGGAATACCATGGGAAGGAAATAGGTCTGGAATGTAAAGGAAATGAGGCATAAATGGAAATGATGCAATCAACTGGGAGAGTGAAAGAGGAATCATGGCGGTGAGGAAAGCAATTGCGTGATACGGCTGCCTTATTAACACAGAACATGCTGCAGGAAGGACTGAGGACTGTTCCCATGAATAGATATATATTAGACATTTGTGTTTTTCAGTTAATTGCATATTTCCGCGCTCCTAAGGTGGACTGTCAGTCAGACAGGACTGTGGGGATTTGGCCTGACTCACACTGAGCGCTGAGAGCTCTGAGATGGCCTGGAACGCAGAGAGCGATTCATGCTCCGTCAGCCTGCTTAGGCAGCTGGTTCCTCTCCATCTCGTCACTCCGCAGCAAAGTCCACTGTCAGCTGGGCACCTACAGGGCTGTGGGTGGAATTGACCAAATAGGCTCCTCGCCTCGTCCCGCTCTCCTGCAAGCATGTCCCATCAACCGGCGGAAGCCGCCGCCCTCCGCCGGAGACAGAGGCAGCTGACAGCACAGACAGTAGTCCTGTCCCGGTGTTCTGCACTTCCCTGGCTTGCCTGGGCGTCAGGAGCTGACAGGGAGACCTCTGACAGTCGCCGTATCTCGCCATTCCGAAATAGGAGAAAATAAGGAAAATTTAAAAAGAAAAGACGAAAAACTTATCACAAATAATTAGGCATTCATTCCAGGTATCTCTCCTGTTTTGCAACCCATAAGATGCAAACCTTAAACCCTGGACTGTCACATCATGGAGAAGGTGTTGATGCTGCTGACACCTCTGTGTGCCTGATCCTGAACTCTGTATAAGTGGCAAATTAAATCTGCCAAAATCTTTTGGCTGATTGCTACGCCATCACGGCCTCGTCGTGGCCAGTTGTAAAGACCTGATTGATGCCCACGAGCTGCCTTCACCAGCTGATCGCCAGTCGCATCCTGTCATTTTCTCAGGTCCTCCCACACGACGAGCTGACAGAGACCAAGAAGTCACACAGGCACAGCCATCGCAAGAAGGTGCTCCCAGAGATCTACCTCACACGGCTGCTCTCCACCAAGGTAGGCCATGTCCTCTGCACAGCGGGGCCTGGCATGGGAGCGACGTGTGGAAAAATGGGTCACGGAGGATGTGGGGAGGCACTCCTGCAGGGCTTATTGGTAGAATACCTGACGCATCCAACTTGGATTTGAAGCCCGTAGACGTTTTGACGTTGCTGCAGTTGTCCTGGGCGTAACTCAATATTTGGTCCACAAGCAAATTTGGGAGGTGCGGTATGGCCCATAATGCTGAGTTCACTGGGAGGTGCTGACCTGTGATCTTCTCACTCTGCAGGGAACACTCCAGAAGTTCCTGGATGACCTGTTTCAAGCCATGCTCAGCATTCCGTCTGACAGGCCTCCTTTGGCTGTTAAGTACTTCTTTGACTTCCTGGAGGAGCAGGCAGATAAGCGCGGCATCACAGACCCCGACACCCTGCACATCTGGAAGACCAATAGGTGAGGTGCAGATAGACGAGGGCTCGCGCTCCGCATCGGCACGGCAGCGGCTATTAGCGTTAACCATACTCATCGATAACCGATGTGCATTCACGGTGTTCTGGACCTTTCTCATATGAGTCGGTCATGTTTCATCGCTGCAGCTTACCTTTGAGGTTCTGGGTGAACATTTTGAAGAACCCCCAGTTCGTGTTCGACATCGACAAGACAGACCACATGGATGCATGCCTGTCCGTCATCGCCCAAGCCTTCATCGATGCCTGCTCTGTGTCCGACCTGCAGTTAGGCAAGGTGAGATCCCAACACCGTCTCCCAGCCGCATGGCACTCCCCTCGCCCCGCCCCCGCTCCCCGACGCCTCAGTCAGCTGCTTCATCCCTTCCTCATGTTTTTGAAGACGAGGCGACCCGCCATGGAAATCTTTGTTTTGCACAGTTGAGGGAGGCCTGGCACAATACTTCAGATTACTTCATTCCGTAGACACTCTGACCTTCAAGACACAATGTCCCTGTCTCAGTTCCTCTCTTCCTCCCTCAGGAACTAATCTCCACGAACAATGTTCACCTTTCATCAGCACTGGCGCTGGGTTTATTTTCATGTCACTTGCCAGGGTCCGACTTGCCGTCTTATTAAAAGTAAAACATGTGCAAGGCCCTTGTTTTATTAAGGTGTGTGTGTGGGGGGGGGGGTGTTTAATTATGATTCCATGTTTTTTCCCCACTCAAATTTCCTTGGAGCAGGGTGTGAGGCTGTTGGGGTAGCAATAACTAGCAGTTAAAGCAGGAAATGCAGCGCTGGCCACTTTCACGCAGGAAGCAGTCTTTTCTCAATGCCGGGAAATGGTCAGGTGTTACCCAGCAGATGGAAGAGCTGCAGGAAGTGGCCTTGTGCACAGGAAGGAGGGGTCGGGTATCAGGTGGAGCGCTGAGTTGGCTCCGCCCCCATGTGCCCTACATACGTCTGTCTACCAGCTTTCTGGATAAGACCCCACTTTGGGAAGAGTTGGCTTCTAACGGCATTACTGAGACACGGGTAACAGATATGGGAATTTCAAAACACTTAACGTGAAATACATTGGAAACATGTGTTGGAAAAGAAAGCCTTAGTTTTGTGGACCATTTCTTTTTTGTAACCCTGTTTTTTTTTTTCGATGGAAAACAGGGTGAGGGGAGATCATGCCTTCTGCCTCTTATTGTCCGACAATGTGTGGGTGTTGCTATATGAAAGGTATGCAGCATTGACAGAAATGGGCTGTGGACACGAGGACAGAGAACCCCGGGGTAGCTGTGCACCGCAGACTGACAGAATCACTCTCGCAGAGCGCATGTCTGGCACATTGTGGCTGGCGGCATCATATGAGAGGCTGTGCTGATTCTGTCATGGCTGTGCTGAGTCTGCAGTGTACCTGCCACTCCTCTGTCGGGCTGAACTCTACTCTTGTGCGCTTTTGTTATTGATGTTTCAGCCACAATATTGCATTTATAAGGGTACTGTGTTTCGTAGCCAGCATTAGACACCTGGTATGATTAATTTACAGTATATTGAATGTCCCTGCCTGACAGATGGTGTGAGAGCAACCCTTGATTAAAAAGCTGTTGTCACCCTCCTGGCTAATGCTAAAGCCATTGTCACCCTCCCATCTTATGCTAAAGCCATTGTCACCCTCTCAGCTAATTCTAGAGCCATCGTCACCCTCTCAGCTAATGCTAAATCCATTGTCACCATCCCAGCTAATGCTAAAGTCATTGTCACCATCCCAGCTAAAGCTAAAGTCGTTGTCATTATCCCAGCTAAAGATAAAGTCGTTGTCATTATCCCAGCTAATGCTAATTACATTGTTACCCTCCTACCAAATTCTAAAGCTGTTATCACCATGCAAAGTAATGCTAAAGTTGGTGTCACTATCCCAGCTAATGCTTAAACCCATTCTTACACTCTTAGCCAATGGTAAAGCAGTTGTTACCATCCCAGCTAATGCTAATCCCATTGTTACCCTCGTAGCTAATGCTAATCCCATTGTTACCCTCGTAGCTAATGCTAATCCCATTGTTACCCTCGTAGCTAATGCTAAAGCTGTTTTCACTCTACCAGCTAATGGTAATGCTTCATTCTAGGACTCCCCCACCAATAAACTTCTGTACGCCAAGGAGATACCGGAGTACAAGAAACGGGTGCAGTGGTATTACAAGCAGATCCAGGAGATGGCGCCGTTGAGTGAGCAGGAGATGAACGCACACCTTGCAGAGGAGTCCCGGGTGAGGGAGGGGCCGTCAGCCCGTGGGCCGTGCCTGGTTCGGTACACTCCCGATCATGCAGGCCGAGCAGCTGGTCCGCGTCCCGGAGACGCCGGGGTGCTTCACGCCGTTTTCACGTGTCGCTCGCGGCTGCCAGATAGTCTCGTTCATGAGCCTGAGATTGGATTTGTAATGAGGGCAATCAGAGGCTGCACACTGAACGCTCAGTGACCTGTAATTACCATATGAAATTTGGGACACTTTTGGATGTGGAAGTAAGGTAGCAAACTGGAACAAGAGAGAAAGGAAGAGCTCGTAACTCACTGTAGTACATGGATGGAAGGAAGCCAGTCCAAGATATATATCCAGGCACCTGGAATTCATCACTTTAAACAAAACTGCAGGAAACAGAGGCACACAATTCACAGGCATATAATCCTTAAATAGATGGGATTACAAACATACATTCAGGTGCTGACTGTGCTGAATTGTTTTGTGTTATGCTCTGTTATCATTTTCACAAGACAGTACACATCAGCTGTAACACTTTGCTGCAGATGTAACTTTCTTTACCTGGGGACTAAACCGACATGTTTTTCTAAAGCTCTGTGAACTGGTGAACCATTGCATTCATCTGAAAGTCGACCTGGGATGTCATTCCATGTCAAACTCAGACTGTTTCTCCCTCTGCTGTAATTTACACAGAGCGTGGTTTTGTAATTTCGCTTTGCTATCCTTCTCCAGATTGTTACATGTGTTTCAAAATCACATTAAATTGAGATCTACCATTTCAGCCTAAAAACACTTCCATTGCCTTCATCCAAAAATGTAGCATGCAATTGTATGCATATATATCTCCCATTTTGGTCAGATGTTTTAACTGCAAAATAATGTTTTATCTCCAGGGAAACAATTTTTTTTTTACATATCTCCACACTAGGCCTTTCATCTGCCTTTATTGTATGTGTCTGTTATTGTGTGTGACAGTCACTTCTCAGACTCTCATTATCTTGCTCTTTCCCTTCCTGCAGAAATACAGAAATGAATTCAACACAAACCTGGCCCTGATGGAGATCTACAATTATGCCAAGAAATATCGTACTCAGGTAAAGGTTTTTTTCACATCTACTCGAATAGGGCAGGTGTTGTGACGTGTTCACAGGGTGCTGTCAGGTAGCAGGATCAGCCGTCTGTGTCACACACGCAGCACTGCGTTTCATATAAAATAAGATTGGGATCAGAGCTGGGCTCACTGGAATATGGGCACCATGCTCGCCGACATTCTTTGCCCTCCATGGTGGCTGATCAGAATTCAATAGCTGTGTAGTCGAGAGGTAAACGCTTAGGAATTCCCATAATGCCAGGCCGAACACTGGTTCTATTTCAGCTTTCTCATGTACATTAATTGCATGCTTGCATGTTTCGCAACCGAACAATGGTCGCTTAGCAGATAATGGCAGAAGCCAACAGGGCGGGAGCAGCAGAGGAGCTGGATGTGAGCACAGAGCCCACTGGGCGCTGTATAAAGAGCTCCTGAACGTGAGCCGCTCTGTGCTGAGTACGCACCCCCAATCTCCACAGGTGGTGAACGCGCTGGACGCCAACCCCACAGCCCGCCGCATGCAGCTGCAGCACAAGTTCGAGCAGGTCATCGCCCTCGTGGAGGACAACATCTATGAGTGCAGCAGTGAGGCCTGAAGCACCAGCGCGCCCCCCCACACCTCCACCACACAAGCAAGGCGCACCTGGGTGCTACAGCCCTATTCCACGATCATTTTGCTTGTGAAGTCATGTGAAAGACTTCTGGGAGACTCCTAGCAAGGAGGACTGGGTGACGGACAGATTCCCTGTGCCAACCCTTGCTGTGGAGGGAGAAGAGTTGGAGCATACCAAATGGTCGGGTGCCGTGGGGGGGTGTTTTTATGCCGCAGAGCAGCTTAGGCCTTTCGATAAAAGCAGGTTTGCCCCAGCAGTGCACTGTTTAGGTTTAAATAGGCAAGCGGCAGAGTTACTTTTTAACCCTGTGTTTATGCACAGATGGACCAGAGGGTAACTTTAAAGTCACTTTGTCTAAAACCACAAGGGAGAGCTGGGGGAGGGGGGATCATTGTCACTGGATGGCGATGCTGGGGGTCTTCCCATTGCAAGCACATGCATGGACCCCCCCACCTTCTGCAGACACATGGAAAATGCACTGTACTGTAACATGTTTGTCAATAGCAATATTTATAGATATTCTCTCTCTTATAGTCCCGAGTTGGAGGGAACAACATTAGGATTCTCCCGTCTGCCCCGCAAATGAGCAACACAATCAGAATCATTTACTCAGGTCTGAGCTGTGGCCGTGACAGACAGGACTTTACACTGGTGCTTTGAACTGTTATCTGAGCTTTTTCTGACTGATATGTGATGGACATTGTGCTGAAGTACCTTCATTTTCATAGAGGAGCCGTGAAGAGTGAGACCTTTGGAGAACTGAGCGTTGCTGAGCTGTAGTTGAGAGAGAGAGAGAGACCAGTCAAAGACTGAATGCTGCGCTCTGCCAACTCTGTCCTGCTCTCTAATAGCCTCTATCATTGAAGGATATATAATTGAATCAAATAAAATGTGTGCTTCTTAAAAAAATATAGACACGCTGCCTGCTTGTAGTTTTTATGTGGTTTGACAGAACAAGGGAACCTTCTGTCTGGCTTTCAGATGAACCCAGCTTTTCCAATAATGGAAACCAAAAGCTGGCCAGAGCGAGGAAGCTTCATAGCGGTCAATGCCTGACAGGAGCCTACTCTTACTGTTCAGTAATACCGGTTGGTAATTAGTTTTCCTTTGTAACATTAATATATCATACCTGAACCTATGAATTGTCCTTTGCATATGGCTTTGCATGTTTCCATCTATGGTTTTGCCCATCGTAATGAGTAAAGCAAAGTTTATGTTTTTTTATTAGTTTTATTAATCATTGATCACTCCTTTATAATGGCTGAACAAGAACTGATTGAATTCATAGAAATGAGTTCACGAGTTCATCAGCACAAAAATACTGTTTTGTCGGAGCCTTCACCTGAATCCTGGAATGAGGCGATCACAGTCATTTTAAATTTCCCCCATTTAGATTATAGTAGAGGAGGTATTGCTTTGCAGTATTGCATAGACAAACAACACTGTAATGCAAAGCTACAGAGTGTCAAACATTTATAAGGTCCTAAGACAAAAGGAAAAAAGTGTCCTTCAATTTTAGGTTATTTGTCTTTGGGTTTAGATTTTTTTGAATATATTTTTATTATTTTAATTTCACAGCATGTCCTCTTTAGTGTACAACAGGAAAAAATACGTTTCCTTACATCAGTGAAAAGATAGATGCAAAAACAAAATGTCCACTACAATGGACATAAATGAATGGATGGGGTCTCAGGAGGATATGAATATCAAAACTCTAGTTTGGAAGAAATTATCAAAAATGGTGGGAAAAAATGGACTTTGCATGTACCAACAACCAAACTCATGCAGTGCTGTCCAAGTATTGTAAACAGTGACACATTTTTTTTAATTATTTTGGCTCTGTACACTGCAGAATGGGCTTGAAATGAAACACTCAAGATCAGACTGTCAACTTTAATTTAATGCTGAACTTATAATGGGTGAACTGTGAAGCAATTATAAGGCATGTAATACACAGACCCCCACTTTAATGGACCAGATGTACTTGGACCATTGTCAAGTTCCAGAGTTTTAGATTCTAAGTGTTGCCTCCATCAACATTGTGATCAAAGAGGTGCCAATGCCAGTAAAGGAGGCTGTCTTGAAGCTGAAAACGTATTTAAAGAAAATACCATGTGATACACAGCAAAAAGATTAGGTGTGGCAAATTCAACTGTTAGGTTAAAGAGGAAGAACATAACATACCCAAACAGCCATTTAGACTCAATAGGGCCCACTGCACAGTGCATGACAAAAGAAAACTTTCACTGTCAAGAAAAATGCCTTCACAACTATCGACCAGATTGAATACACTTTCCAGGATGTGGGTTCAGTTGTGTTTCTAGATGACTGTAATCAAAAAATTGCACAATCCCACAAGATGCAAACCACTGGTAAGTTATAACTGAAATGCCAGGGTAACATTTTCTATGAAGTAAATTATAAAACTATTCAGTTTTGGAATAATGTCTTACGGACAGAGCTGTGAAACACGTAGGAGGTATTCCAGTGGTCTGGACATGTACGGCTGCCACTTTAAACTGTTTCCCTTGTATTTATTGATGAGGTGACTGCTGATAAAAAGCATTAGGATGTATTCTGTATTATAGATGGACATTTTATTTTTTCAGATTCAACAAAATATGTCAGTGGGCAGCACTTTACACTGCAGCAAGACAATGAAATAAATCAACCAGAAAAAAAATGGAATGTACAAGTCAAGCACCTGACCTAATTTTGAGAGAGCAACCATTTTCACTTGCTGAAGATGACTAAAAGCAGAAAGCCACCAAAACAAGCAGTATTATAAGCCTGGCAGAGCATGACCAGGGCAGAATCACAGTGCTTGGTGCTTTCTGTGGCTTCCAAACTTCAGACTCTCAATGACTGCAACCAAATATTAAAAGTGACAGCTTTCATTATGATAATATTAATTTATCAAAATATGTTTGGTCCCTTAAAATGGAGGAAGCTTTACATGAAAATGCTTATAATTCCTGCACAGTTTATCCAAGATAGCTGCCTGTAGCCTTAAAGCTGTCAGTCTGCACATTAAGAGCATATTGAGTGTTTTATTTCAAACCATTATGATGGTGTACAGAGCCAGAATAAAAAATAGAAAAATCCGTGGACTGCACTGTACATAGTTATATTTGACTCTGAGTACATTGTTTTAATTTGATTTAGTATATTTAGTACAACTCAAATATATATTTAGCGTATTTATAATTAAACAATAATTTACTATTTTTAAAGTATTACTATTGTGTCGTTTAAGGGGCAGGCATGGGGCAATCTATTTCTTTTAACTTTCTTATCAGTAAAAAAGCATACTGTTCCTCTAAGGAGTTCTGTAAGGAATCCTATATAATTAAACATGCACCCAGGGTTGTGAACCACAAGCATTCAAAGAGTCTCAGCCTCTTTGTTCTGGTTTTCAAACACTTTTGCTCATGAGAGCTATTAATCCTGTGTTTATACATATATATATATGGTGACTAGAACCAATTTCAAGCTGTATAATGCACCAGAAATACTCCGTGCTGGCCTGGAAAAAGCAGAAAGATGGAAATCGTTCCGGTTCATTTCCATTTTTCAACTGCAGGTCTTCAGTACCAGAGACAGCTGGGCTTTCACTGGTGTCTGCGATTCTCCCCACGCAGTTAAATGGCCGCCGCAGTGGCACTGCGAACGACGGCTTACGGAGGGCCGCGCTGCCCACAGTGGCCCCCTGTCTGAGCGGCTCTCCAGCTGCCCTGCAGTTCCCTGCTCGGCCCCGGGCCGGATCTGGCAGCTGGGCTCGGAGCATCGTTTTTCAGCCTTGGCTGTCTTGGCCGTCCTCCATGCGCTGCGCTTCCCCGCACCGCGGGCTTCTTCACCTCAGGTCACGCTGGAGCTGCTCGAGTCCTTTGAAGCATATGGCTGGAAGCCTGCGGAGCCCCTTGGAGAGGATGCCTCCCCTTCATGGAAAAAAATGACTCTTCTTTTCTTCCCGTCTGCTCTTTTCAGTACTCCATCCATCCATTAATCTCATAACTAAACAAGGCAATATTACTCCTGTGCAGTCACACTTGCGCAATACATCACAGTGGCCACGCCCTTATTTTATCCTCTAACTTCTCTGGTGGAGTTTCAGGCAGAAACTGCTACTGTTAATGAGATTGCTGCTGCGCCTGGTTAAAACTAATTCAGCGTAATTGAAGCATACCGACAAGTGTTTTATCCAATGAGGTTTTTCTGGCTTGTAAATGGTCAACAATTATTTTTAAAAAGCCACAAACACACTCACTTCCCAAGGAAGCACTCACAAAGTGATCCCAAGTGAGCTAAAAATGAATTGTAATTAATACACACGCTGACAGCATCATACTGTACCGGCAGTACCTGTGAGGGTTAATTAGCATTTTTGTTGCATGTACTGAATAGTAATCAGCTGTGGGCTCAACCTTACAGCTGGGTTCTTGGAGGTACACGGCGCCGCACATAAGCACCATGTGATAAACACATTTTATTGGCATTCATTGGACTGGCTTCAATCCACATTTTGAGAAGGGGGTCAAAGTGTATTTAGCAAAGACCTTTGAGGTATTCTGGCAAAGACAGGCACAAAGCAGGTAAAGCTCTTTTATTGACATATTAACAGGGAGCTCTGCTGAAGTAATTAAAGCAAGAGTTTTACACATAAACTATCCAGTGGTTTCTCGTTTCCAAATAAGCCACAGTTAAGACGGTTTTATTCGATTTAAATCCTTCCCGGCCATGTAATAACCTTTCCTGCGTTTCTGCTTGTACACTGACATTACAGGGCAAATGGTGCATTCATCCCCTAACATACCCAACCCAGACTCATATTTAGTATTTTGCATTTTAACATAAAACTATTTCTAAAAGTATCAGACTGTTCTCTAAAAAATGGATCCATTCTGCTTGTACACTGACATTACAGGGCAAATGGTGCATTCATCCCCTAACATACCCAACCCAGACTCATATTTAGTATTTTGCATTTTAACATAAAACTATTTCTAAAAGTATCAGACTGTTCTCTAAAAAATGGATCCATTTTCTAACATCAATTTTATTTCCCATGCAGAGATCTAATGATCAGCCAGAATTATTGTCAAAGGAAATATTGTATAAACGCTATGCAGTTTTTTAATATAATTATGCAGGGCAGTCTTTTGTGTATCTTTGGAATTAACGTGTGTGTGTGTGTGTGTGTGATTAGGTTTATATTTCACATACCAAATATCACCATCACCAAAGACCAAATATCCCCCACAATGTGATAAAAACCTGCTTTTTTGATGTTGTGGGGACCATTTTCCAGGTCCCCACAAACATCTGTGAATGCAATCAAAAACTAAAAAAAGCCAAAAGTCTTGTTTTTTGTTTGGTTACCTATGGTTAAGGTTAGGGCTTGGTAGGGGTTATGGTTGTCATGTTGGGATTAGAGTTTTCCCTAAAGAAATGAATGGAGAGTCCCCACAAAGATATAATTACAAACCTGTGTGTGTGTGTGTGTGTGTGTGTGTGTGTGAGCCGCAATAGCAAAGCAGCAGTAGGGGGGAGAATTGGCCAGCTGGTGTGAGGTGGCAGTCTGGGCTCACGACTTCGCTGTCAGGCTGGAGCCACCAAGGAGGTCTGTGTCCTG
The DNA here is from genome assembly GCA_019775895.2 of Stomatorhinus ivindoensis. NCBI lineage: Eukaryota > Metazoa > Chordata > Actinopteri > Osteoglossiformes > Mormyridae > Stomatorhinus > Stomatorhinus ivindoensis. Next base: position 12,515,440 of record JABFEB020000104.1, read on the forward strand.
GAGGAGGCGGTGGTGGTCTCATCCTCGCCGAACGGGTTCATCCCGCAGCACAGGGTGGTGATCATGCAGCTACGGAACTGTGAACGGCCACATTGTTACCTTTCACCAATGTAGACACACATATAAACACACAACACACATTTAGTCATTTTTTTAAGAGATGTTGAATTTTCTATTCCCTTTATAAATGCTCACATACGTGCAAACATAAAGAAATGCAGACTAGTGTTTCCCTTAATGTCCTCGCAATTAGTGCTAAATAAAACCATCATGGATAAAATCACATGTAATTGTTAGCAGATGAGTCTGAGATGTGCAACTGAATTTGCCTCTATCAAATTTACCAGAAAAAGCTCTGCTCATGGTTTTTCATGAAGATGTCTGGCTTATGGAATAAAATTATGCCACACTATTAAGAATTCCATTGACCTAAATTCAGCATTACATTTGATTAAGATACATAGTAAACTGAAAACTTTGATCAAACCTGTGAAAAAAAAACAGCAGTGATGACCCTTCAGACCTGTCCTGCGGAGAGCAGGCCAAGCTCATATTACACACGGCACAGTGGGCGTTTCACCAGAACAAACCCAGTGCCATTAATCATCATTAGTAACAAGAATCTCACTTCCCTAAGAAGGATTACGTGAGCACTCGCCATATAAGGATCACAGCTGAGCGTGGCTGGAATCCCTCTAGTAGTGTGGTTCTCATTAGCAGGGATTTTTGCAAGAGCTTGATTCTATTACATGGTGCTGCATAATGACTGTCTACATGATTTGTGCAATGGAGCTATCTGCAGATTGCGTATATGGCAATTCTTCTGGATGAAGAATAATTTCACTGAGGATGTCACATGACCCATGGTTGGCATTACCTGTCTATTAAGCAGGACGTAGATGACAGGGTTGTAGAAGGAGGCGCTCTTAGCAAAGAAGGCTGGGACAGTCATGAACACGGGCCCGAAGTCAGTACCCTGGTTGGCGAAGATGTACAAGGCGACACTGGCGTACGGCAGCCAGCACACGAGGAAGGATATCACCATGACAACGACCATGCGGGTCACTTCCTTCTCTGCCCGCTGGGTTGTCTCAGATTCCTGCTGTTGCGCTGCGGCCTACACAGGCACAGAACAGGGTGTGGGGCACCGCACGCGAGGACACGAGGACACGAGCACACGAGGACACACGCGTCCCTTCCCTCCACCAGCACAAGAGTGAGAAACATCCTACACTTATCACCCTATATAGACTTGGTGTCTGCCGTATGCAACAGCAAACGCATAAGCAACCACATGCAAAAGCAGATCAGCATCCGGGGTCCACAGGAAACCTAAGGTCACATGTCACTGTACGGGTCCCCATTGACAACGGGATGGGGGCAGGGCTTACCGCCCGGACCGTGCACAGCAGGCGGCTATAGCAGAAGAAGATGATCATCAGTGGAATTGTGAAGTGCAGCACAAACATGTAGATGACAAAAGACGTGTTGTTGATCTCGGGCTTTGGTGTGTAGTAGTCAATCCCACAGGAGCACTGCATGCCTTCTGGGATGTACCTGCGGGGGGCGAGCAAACTGCAACTGTGGTGCACACACACCTAGGAAGGTCAACAGTACTAAACACAGAGTGATAGGTACATGCATACTCCTGAACACACTAGCAGGACTGGATACAGAATGATAGAAAAACACACTCAGAAGGACCAGCCTTTTTTGTGATATCTCATGCATTTCAAGGTTCTCAAAGATTTAGAGAAAAACACCCCAGGCTTGATGGTCACACAGATTTCCTTTATTTATACTAGAAACCATTTCATCAGAATATATCTGCTATGGCTGTCTGAACATTTGCTCATTTTCCACACACTCTGGGCAGCTCAGGCACCACATAACGAAACAGCATGTCCTTGGATTGTGGGGGAACTCAGAGAAAAGTCGCATGACAGGAGAACATGCAGACTACAGACGCTCAAAGCAGAGGTGGGATTCAAACCACCAGCTCTGAAGGTGTGAAACTACAGGGCAACCAACAGAGCCTCCTCGCAGCCACTTATCAGATTGCTTTTCTTGATATTGCTGAAATCCTGTCAAGCATCCATTGGGCACATGATGTGTTACATAAAGGACACACAGTGCTGTGGTTAGGAAGTGGTTGGTTATGCTCAGTAGTGATGTAATCACCGGCCAACTCCTCATACTGAGAAAGCCACCTAGTTTCAAACTGGACAAATGCATAAAAAGGTGATAAGGTTTAGTCTAGTGATTATGTAAATAGTGTAATAAAAAAAAAACTGCAGTCTATTTCTGAAGGAGTCGCAACGTTACCGGCCAACGGAACTCCCGTTTCTCCACACACACACACACACACACACACACGCTGTCTCCTACCTGGACCAGCCCAGCAGTGGTGGCACAGCACAGGTGAGGGACATGATCCAGGTCAGTCCCACGCCCACCACAGCATGAGTCTCCCTGAAGCGGAAGGTGTTCACAGGCTTGCAGACCACCACGTAGCGCTCCACCGCTAACACCACCAAGGACCACAGGCCAATCTCCCCTGCCGGCCCCCCCGAGACCCCGCAGGCTGAGGGGCTGATTGCGCAGCGAACATGAGGCGTCCACACAGAGCTGGCTTGACTTTAAGAAGCTTTGCCGCACGGTTTGGAAATGTTTGTGAAATCTGTCTTACTGCAAGTGACATACAGATCAGGCAAGCCCACTGATTCTTGCTCCTAACTCCCAAAATAATAACTAAACTAATTAAATAATGAATCAAACTAAGAAGATTGGAGGGGGAAAATACAATGTACACCAAACAGAGATAAAAAAAAGAGTTGGCATCTAAATTTACAGAAGTTACTACCATGATTTGGAGTTAAAATTTGCTGGCACAATACTGTTCTATCATTTTAACCAGCAAATTAACATATTATTCATTACCTATTGTTTACAAAAGTCATGCTTATAAGAACAATGCGGTCGTTTTTGGACCTGATTCCATATTCTATAGGTAGAAAGTCGGTGCTGAATTCAAAGGTGGACAACGAATGCCGGTCTGGCTACTCACCACCCATAGTGGCAAAGAAACCCTCCAGGTTGCAGCCGATGACCCCAAACACAAAGTATCCATGCAGTGAGGTGTAGAGCGTGGTGGTGAATCCCCCCACCACCATGAAGAGGCCGGCCACCGCCAGGTTCAGGAGAATGTAGTTCAGAGGGGTGCAGAGCTTCTTGTGCTGGACGGTAACGTAGAGCGTGAGGAAGTTGATGGGAAAGGCGGCGATTATGAGGAAGATCATGTAGGCGGCCAGCAGTGAGTACTTCCAGGGCTCGGCAAGGTAGTACTGGGGGTACTCAAAGGGACTGCGCACCAGCCCGCTCTTGTTGGTCATGGGCACATAGAAGTTGGGACCCTCTGTGCCATTCATGGCTGCAGTTTCCTGCGCTTCCTGCTGACGGAGCCTGGAGACCAAATGCAGCCCCCGCATGCAGGTTATGTTCCTTTTAAGTTCTTGCCTTGGATTAGTTCAGGTGCACTATGGTGGGTGTCAGCAAAACAGATTTGGGTCACTCTAAACAGGAGTAATCCAAAAAACAGATCACTTCGGTTTAAATTCTGTAGATAAGGACTCGACGTCAAGCTCAGTCAGGTCACGTGAACTGGGAGGAGAGCCCTTAGACATGACGGGCAGCCAGTCCTCATTGGTCAATAGCCAATCCATGTAGTATATAAGCATCCTGGGACTAGTCAGAAAATGTATCATCAAATTGCTGTTTTAAGGACCACGTGAAGGGAATGTAACAAAGATCTGATATTTTATTCACAATCAAAGAGAAGTCATACATTTAATTTTAACACCAAAATTTCCATTTCATATGACCTGCAATCAACAAATGCAGAAATACATTTGAACTTCTACATCAATGAGGTTTAATATATAAAGACAGACTGCTTATTTTACACTATAATGTACAAAAATGACACGTGGAACAGTGTATATTTACAAAAATGGCAATCAGGTAAAAGGAATTTGGTAGTGCAAACACACGTATGTGACTTGCTCCCAGAATGAAATGATCTGCTTGATAAGTCCTGAGACACCTGATCCATGTAATCCGATCACACTGATCAGCTAAAGAAATTTCATTTAATGGATGGTGATAATAGGGGGAGACCAGAGAGTTGGGCAATGACAATAACAACAACAACAACAACAATAATAATAATAATAATAATAACAATAATAATAATAGTAATTGAATGGATATGATTCCAATAGAATAGGAAGCCACAGTCACAGTCGCTCCATCTCTGTGCTCTCAGCTGGGCTCGTCGATAGGTCTGCGGCAATATGGACAGCAGTTGTGCTGCAGAACCAGGAGCTCATAGTCCTCACTGTGAAACATCTGCCAAGAGGAGGAGGGGGTGGAGGAGACACCCTTAGTGGGGGCAGTCAATGTGCCACTAGCCCCTGTCAAAGGCGGCTCTAATGCGCCAGGATTTCCGACATGCTTAATGCAAGTCTAAGGGTCCTGTCAGACGCCCGGCGGGGGCTCCTGTGTGGGCGCGGGGGAGGACGGCATCACCTGGAAGCAGGACGGGCACATGGTGATGCTGACGTCGGGCAGGAGGGAGCGGTAGTACTGCCAGCTGAGCGGCCTGGGCCATCGTTTGATCAGCACGTCCCGGCGGCTCATGGATCGCAGCACGGCCCTGTTCACCACCACTGGCACAAACTCCGAGCCGCCTTGCTGTCAGCACAGGGACACAGGGCACAATGGCGCATGCACACAAGCAAAGGCACAGAGACACAGACACACAGGCAAATGGGCACACGGACACAGACACACGGGCACAGACACACGGACACAGACACACGGACACAGACACACGGACACAGAAAAGTCATTGGTTTTGTTGTTCTTTTGTTTGCAGTTCCAGTCTGAGGGCAATCTCATTTTCTGTCAAAACGTCAGATGGAAATTTTCATTTCAGTATCTTATATTATGCTCTTCAAGATATTTTAAGGGCTTCAGTCATAAGCATTCCTGCTGTGTGCGATATGCCGGACGCGTGACTCAGTGATGTCTGGACAGAGGGCTCTTTGATGCACTGCAGCTCCTGCTCACCTCAAAGCTGAGCTTTGCCATGAAGGGGTCATCTTCAGCGTCGCTCATGCCTGTGTCCATCTTCAGGCACTGGGATTCTGGCACCATTAAGAACTTCAACTTTAAAACAACCTTCTTAAACTGGTGATAACTGCTTGATTCAAATTACACTCATACTAAAAAGCCTGAATCATAACTGTACAATTTCATGCATTCGTTTGGTAATTATCCTTCAGCTGTTTAAGAGCCTCAAGTATTCAAGCAACGACTGCATCCCCAGAAGCACGACACTGCAGGTACAATCTTTACATCTCTTGGCAGGTCCTTTGCATTTTGTTTACAATTATGCCATATCAACAGATCCATCAAGAACACAATATTGCAAGTGGAGATGCGAGGGGTAATGAAGGGAAGAAGGCCAAGATTAAGCAGTTCATTCTGTGAGCACAGCACAGTGCTAGTTTGTCACATGGGCCGGGGACACAGGGCGACACAGGGGGACACAGGGCGACAGCTCCCAACACATGTATACTGTTTAGTCACACATTGCTGTTGCTGAGATCTTCACAACCCACCAAACAGCTATACCAGCAGGGAATTGATGGCACTGAGAGATAACCAGTGGTCCCAGATCAGATTTTATCTGTAACTGGTACTTCTTGCTCCATGAATAATACATATTCATACATGTGCTGAGGTCTGGCACTCACAATGACCATTAACACGGCACTGTTTTAACTGGGGAAAATGTTTCAGTCACGCATCAAGAAAATGGAGCCATTCTGTAAAGATGAAACTGAAACCGTCACTATGTCTGGGTCTGCTGACTGAGAACACACTGTGGTGCCCTTCAGGGTGAGCTGCTAACCTTCTAGCCAAAACGGTTGTGGCATTAGGGTTGCTAGACAGAGCCACAGTAAACCTATTACCTTGGATGGATAAGAAGCCTTTGGGGTGAAAGCTTAGCACACCTATGGCAATTAGAGCCAAGGGAAGGCTGACAGAGTTTAGCGAGGTACACCTTGCCGGTCCTTCAGAGAGACAGGCCTCTCTCTAACACCCCTGGATCTCCATCCACTCTCTGTAAACTATCCAGGAGCCTCAGGAGAGTCAAACCGAAATCTCACGTTCTCTGACCCAACAGCAGTTCTGCTGCAGATGGGCACAGTATGAGAGGCGCTGTGGTCGACTGATACGAGTCCCTAGTATGAGGTGGAGAGCTTTCAGTGGTCACAGAGGGCTTAAGGTTTAAAGGGGGCGGCATGGTGGTGCAGTGGTTAGCACTGTTGCCTCACACCTCTGGGACCTGGGCTCGAGTCTCCGCCTCGGTTCCATGTGTGTGGAGTTTGCATGTTCTCCCTGTGTCGTCGTGGGGTTTCCTCCGGGTACTCCGATTTCCCCCCACAGTCCAAAGACATGCTG
>JABFEB020000104.1:12528469-12538551 GCA_019775895.2 Stomatorhinus ivindoensis
GGGGTATTAGCACAGTCCTGATAGTCTCATCCTTGTCCTGAGTGGCTCCTCATTCCCATGACTTCACTACAACTTCTGACCAGCAGTTCGGTGTAAGAAATGACAAGAACAGAGAACAGAGCAGCCCAGATGAGTGCAGTTGAGGTTAATCAGTGTCACCAGCCCAGAGGGCGAGGCGAGCGATGATCACCCACATGTCCACCCAGCCGTGCTCCCCGATGATGTCCACAGCCTTGACGTGCTCCCCGGCCGAAAGATACATCTCGGCGGCCGCCCGGGGCTCGTTGATGTTGCGCGCCCAGTCGGCCTGCTTGCTGATCAGCATCCTGGTGTCCTTTGGATCTGCAGAGCCCAGGAAGTCCTGCACGCATCAGAGAGAAGGGGGTGAGATCATGCCGTTGGCCGCAAATAAGCCGCAGGCTTCGCCGCAGCTAGAGTTTCATCTGTCACATACATAATCGTACACGAATATTTGTGTAGTGAAATGTTTTTCCACCTGCTTCCTAAACCTGCGGGACTCTCAAATAAATATAAAGGAGCAAAGACAAGCAAAAGGCAAGATGGGGCACCACAGAACATCCTGTAAGAACCACCCGCCCCCACGACGCCTTGGGAGTTACAGCCAGACCCCCCCCTCCGCGGTAAGGAGCACGGTCTGTAAAGCAGACCTCACCCATAACCCACATACTTTCCCATTAAGTCAGCAGCTGATTTGGTGTCAGAAGCCTGCACAGAATTGTGTGTGGTGGCCGGAAAAAAGGGGAACAAGATATGGAAACCAAAACAGAAGAAGGTCAAGCAGCTTAGCAGGAGTGAGGCAGGGGCTGCGAAAGGCGACGTTCACCAGGGGCGCCCGTGAGCACAGTGTGGCTGGCCCCCGCCTCACCTTGGCGTACTCGAACATGCGCAGGTCCGTGTACATGCTGAGGGCACGGCCCTCGTTGCCCGTTTTCTTGTATAGCTTAGCGGCCTCATGGAAGCTGCCCTGGTAGGCGTGGACATCTGCCAGGAAGAGCTCGCCGTCGCTCTCCCCTCTCTTCTTCCTCTCCTGTAGGAGCGTCGGCGAGAACAAACGCAAGCTGCGTTACGGCGCTCTGTCAGACACTGAGCGCACAGCCTCCCCCCACAACGTGTACACATGTGACAGTCAGATAGGCCACCCTCGCTGTGTGAACGCAGGTGGGCTGATGACTGCAGGGAATGGCTCATCCTCTCTCAACTTATACTAAATGCATATCATTGACAGGCATGTTTTACTGAAGTAAATGGCCGCCTTTATTTTCCCAGTGCTATTCTGGCGTCTGTTACGCGAGGGAACGGAATGCCTGTCTTTAAAAAGCTGGTGGGAATCCAAGGGGATGGAAGAAAAGGGGGAAAATGTCTTTTTTAATGTGCTTCCGCTTGGGGTCCAGAATCTGTGTATTCTTACACATTTTCAAATAAAGTTGGTGACACCACAACCAAAGTACAAACATGATCAGTTTTGTTACATATAAAAATATAAAGTACAATGTCAAGAAATACTATAAAAGCAAAGGTACTCCCGCTGGGACTAAGCTCATCAAATAACCCCCCCCCCCCCACCGTGCCTTTTATCACTCAGACATGTGTTATTACGCTGCTGGAGCCCAGTCAGACAGGACTTACTCATCCTCACAGGGACGTAACCCAGCCCGCGCCGTCACAGGCTAAGGCCCGGACCATCCTTAAACTGGCACCCATTACCTACTGGGGCCACGTGAACATCTGCTCTATTACAGTGCTGAACATTTTCACACTGTGACTTTAAATCAACGCTGCATTAATAAAAGGCGTAATGCTGTTAAAGGCAGGCCCCTAAATAACGAATTCCTAGTCAGGGAGAGCACTTACCTCGATGCTATTTATGAGTTCCAGGTAGCGCAGATCACGGACACGGATGAATGCCTGTGAGGGGGGGGCACAGAAAGTGAACATGCTCTCCTGGGAGGGATCCGCTCTCGCCGTGTTAAGTGAGCCGCCATTCATACTCTCTCAGTACTTTAGGGATACTTTAGGGATACTCATCGTGATGTAACCCTGAACTCCCTCAGCGTGTACTTCACTGAGGCGGGGAGAGTATTAAAGTGCCTAAAGGCTAAACCGTGGGCGACGGCTGCAACGACGACACAGAGCCAGCAGGCATCTGCGGATTGACAGCGAAAAGCAAAAAGGCTCCCTGGCTACGCAAAGTATTTAGGCTGAAGTTTCTAGCCGTCTCAGTGCCAATCAAATTACTGTCTGGATGGACCAGCGGCATATTAAAGAAAAGGCACAGCACTGCCATCTAATGGTCATTTGAAGTATTTCAGAGAGGGGTCCATTGAGGGAAACTAAATGGAATTGATTTTCAATAAGAATATTTTAATGCATAAAAGGAAATTAATTCGCTAGCAGTATTTCAACAGAATGTCCAGCAGTAAATTGATCAATTGAATGACTTGGAAACAGCATGCGCAGGGGGCGTGGGAGGGAAACGGACCTTTTTAGCCGTGTCGAAGTCGAGCCCTTCCAAGGCCTCCGTGGCCAGGTCCGCCCAGTCGCTGTCGGTCACCCCCAGACATGCAATTTGATAGGCCTCCTTGTAAAGCTTCCTCTCCAGGTACTGATACATGGGAGCCGACTGGGGGTCAGGGCAGAAAGGCTTCAGCACCCATTCTCCCACCGACCCAACAGGACTAGAAGTAGAGGGAGTTAATGGCACCCTTTCCACGTCGAGAACACTTTAGAGAGAACATCTAAACTGGCAAGGGCCTCACTGATGCCTCAGTAAAACCCTGGCTCGTGTCCGAGGTGCAGCAGAGAATTTGTACATTTCACTCAGAATGACAGACACAGATACACACACACACCCACACACATGCATATTCTACTGCTTAACCAATCCCAGATATACACGAAAAGCTAGACATTCAGACACAAACAGACAAACACATCCATGCTGATGCAGTCACATCTGGCCAGAAGCTCTTCAGCACACGCAGCCTGTGGTCCAGCTCCGTGAGCCGGTGTCCTGGCTGCGCTCTATGTGCTGCCGGCGCTCGAGCACCACGGACCACTTACTCATCTCTCCTTCTGGCAGCTACTCGGCGCTACAAAAATACCCGTGTAGAAACAGAAACCTACAGAGCTGGCTTCCAAGACTGCTACCATGGCAACTGAAAATGGCTGCCCTTTCGGGGCACTGTGATAAGATTTGAGTTAGATGAGGAACAAACATGACCCTGAGATGTCACTTTTAAATTTTAACAGTGGAGATTCTCCAGGATGGGGCTTGTTTGCCATGAGGATGAGCCAATTCGAGGAGCGGATTCCCGCTTCGTCTCTCAGACCCGATCCATCAGTACCTGCGGAACCTCCACCGCCGACATGGAGTAAACGTGCAGGCAGAAGATCTTGGAGCCGCTGTAGCCGACCACAAAGCCCTGCAGCTTCTGCTGGTGCACAGGGAAGTTGCTGGCCTTGATGTTGAGGTGACCACTGCCGGAGAAGCAGAGCATGTCCTCGCACTGCGTGTTCCAGGCCACGCTGTTGGCATTGGGCTCCTGGGTGGGGGGTGATGGTAGGAAAAGAAAGCGCTGAGATGCCGTCCACACCAAGAGCAGCCCAGCTCAGAGCCTGGTGTGTCCTCTCCAAGACATCTCCACAAATGTGTTTCTGAATATAGCTCAGTCTCACGGTACAGAGCGCGCCATAGATTAATGTTTCCTTCCTAGAATCGGTGGTTTTAAAAATGGCCCACCTGGAAAAGCAGCTCCTTGGTGTGGATGTCATAAACCAAGCAGGTGTTGTGCTCGTCCACCACAGCCAGCTTGCTGCGCGACGCGCTCATGTCCAGGCAACGGACGGAGGTGGACTGCTTGAGCAACGTGATGGCAAACGGGTTGTCCACGAAGATCTTCAGGATCTATAAGAATGGGAACGATGCAAAAGCCACCAGAAAGCATCCTTGGACGCAGCTTTGCTTCTGTTGAGGGCACTAGATTACATTCACACTCATTAACCCTCATTTGAGGACTCCTAATATCTACAATATAGCTCGATATTTTCAATGACTTACGCAATCATGTTACGCAAATGTTTCAACCCAAGTCTATGAAGATAAACAGATTTTTGTTTTGATACACATATTATATATAATATACAATGAAATATACAGTAAAATCTAACAAGACTATTTCTGTTGCTTTAATGCTTTAATGTAACACGGTGAAGCTCAGATATGGCCTTCCGCAGAAAAAGGCAGCCCAGACCCGACCAACAATGATGATTCTCTAAAGTCACTGTGAGTCGTCATATTTGAAGAATATGAGGTCATCTGTCATCAATCTGGCCAAGCTAAATTTAAAGAGCTGCCCTTCTGCTAACATCACAGCACGTGAGGTGCTGCTACCCCTTGAATATGGAAAGACCTACGGCTCCATTCTTCAGGCCCACCAGGAGCCCCTCCCTGCCGGGGGGGCCGCCGATCACCTTGATGTAGCGGATTAAGGATTCCATCAGCCATTCCTTCTCTTTCACACTGTTGAATGAGAGACACTGAAGCCTCTTCTCCTGTGTGGGAGAAGGAGCGCTGGTCAGGATCGCAGTGCTTCCGTGCTCTCGGGGAACATGAGCCGCAATATATTACAGAGCAGCTCTGCTTTACTTTTTCAGAATATTTTCTCACATGAAATGAGCCAAACTGATGCTACAGACAAAGTGCTTCCAGTTCCGCAGGTCCTAAGGTTCACTCACGCTGTCTGCGATACAACAAAGCCATTTAAATACAGCACAGATGTGGCCTTTAAACTGGTGAAATATCGGGTGTATTTCTATTTCTGTACTTCCCGCGGGAGCAATGTAACAACACGAAGCAGCCGGCCAAATGGAATGTTTCTACAGCATTTTTCAAAATATGTAATGTCAAACAGAGGAGATTACTTTGGGCATGTGTTTGCAACTCACAGCAGAATTCACATAATGAAGACTAAGAATTCCTTCATACACACACATGAGAAAAAAAAAAATAGTGTTGAAACAATTAACTGTGGTTTGTAAGCGGCTCTGCTGGGTACTTTTCCCAATTGGAGTCCAATATTCCAGACTACAGTGGAGATCTGGACTGGATCGCGCATGGACTGCCAAAAGGGGCCCCGAGTGGTAGAAAAAATGGGCTTCATTCCATGTGGAGAGAGAGTGAGAGAGACGCAGTACTCCATGTGCTTATGAGTTACTGGTTAGCAGTGTTGAGGGCTGGCCTGCTCATTCGGTCAGCTCTTTGATCTAGTACACGGTAACACTTGGGGGGGCAGGTGAACATAAGGGCTTCCTGCTCCCCCCTGGCTGGAAACAAGGTGGCCCCCAAACAGACACTGCTGTGAAGAGTGAACTTTCAAATGCCATCATGAAGGTTTCCAGAGGTATAAAGGCAGAAGCTCGGCATGCCAACCTGGCAGAGGATGATGTGCTGGGAACAGACCACCAGCAAGTTGCACTCAAATCTCCTGTTGATCTTCTCCTTCACGCGATAGTGCATGTCTGATGAGTCGTCTGAGTAGAGCTCGTAGATGAGGATCTTCTCAGGCAGCTGAATGGCTAGGCGGTTCCTGTAGATGGCGATCTTCTTCACCAGCTCCCTGCACTTTATTCTCACTGGGGATGGAACAGGAAGCCTCCTTCAAACACGAGCATCTCCTACGCTCACCAGGATTCTGCAGCATCTCAAACTGTTCACACAAGGCATACTGCTAACGATAACTCAGCAATGGAACACAACCATAAAATAGGCTTCCCAAGCTGTAGGATACTTATTTGCACCAAACATGTGAATCTGAATTAGATTACTATCAACACTACCCTTCTGCTCGGTGATGAGATGCTGTACAATGACGTCAGTCATGCTGTCCCTGTAGGCATATCTGTCTTTGTAGAGACCGTGAACCGTGCTGAAGATGAGCTGGTAGAAAGCGATGGTCCCGTCCTGGCACCCCAGCACCTGAGAGACACACAGACGTCCTGCAACAGCTAAATTCCCAACGCACCCAAAACTGCTACACTGAAGAAACTCAGATGCTAGGGCTCTAGGCTCCTCCCTTTGTGATTGGCTGTGACAAGCGAAACAGTACATGAGAATCAAAGGCGGGTAGGGGTAATGAACAAATCAACAGGGCATCAGAGACGCCAGCCAGTCTGCTTCCCAGTGCATCAGGCCACGGACAGCAAACACGGCAAGGCAAGAAAACCTACACATCTAAGCTAAATTTAATGCTAAAAAAGTCTGCCATCATTATCAGAAGTACAGCTTATGACATTCCATTCGCCTGAACTGATTTATCCTGATTCAATTATGCCGATTAAATCTAAACCCAACTGTACAAGAATGGTCCTAACAAAAGTATGTTTTATATTAAGGTTCACTGCAGGAACTCAGAAATACACCAATGTAAGCTCAACATCAAGTGCTCCTATAGAGCCTGTCAAGAGAACCCACCACATAGTTGGAATCAGGTTTGACTCGGCAAGTCCAGACCCAAGAGTTCTGCTCCCCAATGGTGCCCAGGCGAACGCCATCTTTGGTGTAGAGGGAGGCCTGCTTGTCAGAGCCGCCCATGACAATATACTCGCCCTTGGAGAAGTAACTGACACAGCAGGGATCATAATTCAGGATGCGGTCCTTTCCAATCTGCAAGCAAATGTATATTACAAGTTATTTTTAGAAAACCTAAACACAACAAGCTAAAGGAATAGAAAGTCAGAGCGTGTCGTTATGCGTTTTACACTCACAGAGCACCAGTTTAGCCCCAGACTTTTCACTGGCTCCTCCTCTCTCCTGTGTTTATTTTCTAATGCCTCGGAAAATGACATTTGAGGACTTACACCGCACAGCCCTCCCCTCACAAGCCCATCTGTGAAGCGGAATATCAGCTCTCCACTCCACACACCTGTTTCCCTTCAACTGAGACATCATGGGCTGACACTCCATGTTATTTCTGGCTTGAAACAGGAAAAGCCATTTGAACTATAAGCCCACATCCTTTTTAAATGACTCCCCACTGGTTCCCCAGTAACCGCAAAACATCAAACCAACTTGACAGCAAAATACAATAAGTGATGCTAGTGGACACTGAAGATAAAATATGAAGTAACATATATATATATCTTTTAAGGTTTAAGCTAAAACAATAGTTTGATAGGCAAAAATTATGAGTAATAAATGATTATTTTATCTGTTCATAACTAATTTGTAGAGCCCATCACGTGGAAGTAGCTCTGGACCGATATCTTGCTCAGGATTGCAACAGCTGTGTCCCATCAAGACTCCTATCCACAAGCACGTCAGTCTTTATCTGTGTAAGTCCTGACACCCCTGTGACCCCGGTCCCCCAGCCGGCAGAGCAGGCCGTGCCGCCAGGCTGCTTCATAAAGGGGTTCTGTCAAGCTCTGAGAGGGCGAGCGGCGCTGGATCTGTGAGCTTTAAAGCCTGGACCCCCAGCCCACACGACTGACCTACAAGAAGCACCCATCCTTGCCGGCTGCAATTCAAACATGTGATCAGATGTGTCATCGCCGCCCCTGGAGCCTTTTACCTGCTTCCCGCTGAGCTGGTAGAAAGAGAGCCTCTGCCCCCAGTCTGCCACTGCCAGGATGTCGTTGTGTTCATCCCTGCATGAGGCCCAGAGAGAGGCTCTTCTGTTCACCACGCACAGGCTGCTCCGCATGTTTCCTGACCATTACATCAGCTATTCGCCTCGCAGTCAGGGCCAAGCAGCATGGCACCAATAAAGTGAATTAGCATACTTATCAAACTCAAGGCACACTTTATTACACTCCAATGAGGACATTATGATGACTTCAGTGCATAACTTAGCTTAACACAGGCCCATAAAAGTCTTTAAATACATCTTCCATGCCATCAAGCTGACTATAATGCATGTGATACTTAACAGAGGTGGGTCACCCAGGGTTCTCCTCATACAAATATTACTTCACCCATCCAGTAATTTTTCCAGCCTTCTACTTTGGACAGATGTTCCTTCCTGTATCTAAAATGAGCAAAGCCAATAAATACTCTTCTAATGAAAATCAAAGTATTCTGAATGACACTGTGCGAAATCTGCCTGTCACACTGTACTAAATGAGGCCCTGCGGTCTGATTTGACAGACGCCTCCGGAAGGTTCCGCGGTCCATGTGACTCCACGGGACCCGTCACTCTCTGCGCGATATGCCATCAGGAGTGGCTCCGGCAGGCTACCCGCCTCGATCGCCGGGGTCTCCACCACGGAGGACAGCTGCCTCGTACAGCTGCAAGGCACCATGCCCCCTCACACCTGATTTAACGGCACCTGTGACAGCCCCACAGCCTGCCAGGGACAGCACGTCTACTCCACGAGTACACTCTCCATAAATTATTCATAGGAAATGCTGGCCTTCTGCACACGTGTGCTGAAATCTTCTGTATTTCCTGCATCATTACATCTGAAGCTCTAAACACAGATACAAATATAAACAACTAAGACGATTAATGTATGAATTTATTAGATATTCTGAAGACAAATTTAATCATCATTTAAAGGCTGATGTATGTTTCCCTTGTATTCAATGACCCACAAACATAATCTGTAATTTCAGAATATGCTAATCGATCAAAAATCCATGAAATGTAAATGTAATATTTATATACTCTAAAAAGAGAAAAACAAAAAAATGAGCCTGACAGACCAGTTCACACACCATTCATGTATAATAAACATGGCACATACTTTGAGGGATTCCAAGTAATTGACCAAATAGGAGATGAAGAACCACCAGGACGCTCGATTTTCACCTTCTCCTCCCCATTCTTGTTGCGGATGCTCACCACCCCATTCACCATCCCCAAGGCAAGGTACTGACCATCATTGGTCCACCTAAAGTCACATGACCACATCACAGTGCACACTGAAGTCATTGCTACTTTTCAAATAGAACGGTCAACAAAACCACAAAGAGCTGCAGTAAAGAAAATCACTGTATAGTTACTCTATAAAGTATCAATTACTTCTGGCTGAAAACACAAAGGGAGTGACCTGTGGCCTGTACTACGAAGCGGGGTTACTGGCTTATCGGGGTAATTTGTCGGATTTAAGGTCATCTGGGCAAAATGTAAGTGAGCGAATATGAAGTCCGTTTAAACTGTGGTACCTTAAATCCGACAAGTTACCCCGATAAGCCCGTAACCCCGCTTCGCAGGGCAGGCCGCTGGACAGCTTGGGCTATAAGTAAAGCCTAAGACTCACCCACAACACGTGATCTTGCTACTGACTTTGTGCTTGGATACAGACTTCTGTTCTGGAGACCACAAGCCTGAAATTAAACACACAGAACACACTCAATCAACTGCAGAGTCACATTTCCTCTGGTCAATTATGTATTCTCTATATGAACTGAAATAAATTTCCTGTCCTTCATTCCGCCCCAGAAAGGTAGTGACAAATAAATCCCATTGACTTACCAAAATCCCCTGAAGAGCAGGAGGCCAGCTGGTGTGTAACAGGGTTGTAGGCAACACACTGGATTGAGTCATTGTGTCTGTATCAAAACATAATGTAACCTTATGTAACCTTGGTTTGTCATATTATATTTTCATAATTCCCCTAATATTGGAAATTAGCATCTGCAATACCAGAGATATCTTTATTTTCATTCACTGTGTATTAACAAAATATTTTATGTCAAGGGTTCCAGGGGGTTTTGGCTTACGAGGCTTTCGGGTTAGTTGTGACAGATCTGGTTGTGACCACCCTTTGATCCTGTACTGGACACAGCTTGTAAAATGGATAAATGGATATTTGCGGCCAATTTCCACAAATTAATTCAGTTAATTTTAGCCTCTAAATTCAGTTATTCCAATGATCAGGGACAATAAACTATTACCAAAGTAATAAGACTCTTTATTTGTTTATTAATTTTAATGTTTAACAAATCTTACACTCATTAGGTACTTTGTTAGGTATACCTAATAAATAAATAATAATAATAATAATAATAATAATAATAATAATAATAATAATAATAATAATAATAATAATAATAATAATAATAA
>JABFEB020000104.1:12561121-12582824 GCA_019775895.2 Stomatorhinus ivindoensis
CCAGACACTCACAAGCCCAGACACTCACAAGCCCAGACACTCCTCGCTCAGTCTCTCGAGAGGCGGGATCAGAGCCTCCATTGACTCAAGTCAAGATCAGTGAATCTTTCTTCACCAACAGATGGCACACAGCTACTTGACCCAACGGCCCTACCCAACACCCAGTCCATGAAAGCACTGAAACGAGTAGGAGCAAGAACACACTCCTGATGAACCCCAGAACCAACTGGGAAGAACACAGAGGTTCTGCCTCAACTCTGCACAGCACTCACAGTACAGGTACGCAGGCTGACCATGACGTTCAACAACATTGAGGGAATCCCGCAAAGTCTCAGAATGTCCACATAAGGTCAACAAAGGCTGCAAAGAAACTTATTCACAAATGCTTGATAAGAACAAATATTCACAAATGCTTGATAAGAACCCTCAGTGACAGTATGTGGTCTATGGTAAACCTCTTAGGTGTAAAACCAAACTGTTCCAGTCACTGGTAGGTGAACAAGTGATCACAGAACCTGTTCAGGATGACAAAGATCTTACCTGGCGTTGAGAGCAGTGCTAACCCCCTGTAACTGCTGAAACCCAGGTGATCACCCTTCCCTTTCCAGATAAGTCCCATTTTCCAGTTGGAATGATGCCCATCTCCCAAATGTAAGCAAAGTTCTAGCAGGAGGATCAGCTTTAAACAGCTGCTCAAAGTAGCCCGGCCATCAGGTTACAACTGCAATGTAATCACGTGCCCTGAGGACAGATTTGGATGTTCATAATGCTTTGATACCTCTGTAAGCAGGACATGGGTCACTAGACCATAGATGGTGTGTCACTTGTTCACAGATCCCTCTAACAAATGCCTCCTTATCTGCCCTTAGAGCCCACGCAGCTGTCCTCCTCAGTTCCCAGTACAGAACAGAGTTGCCATCTAGCCATGCACTACGACTACGCTCAAAAATATCCAGGGTGCCCTGCAATATGAAACACTGGCAACACCAACACAGCCCTCGGCAACCTTCAGGGCTGTGTCATGGAAGGTCTGCCACGTCACATTAGAATTGAACCCAAGTCTACAAGGTCCTCACACAAACCCTGTGCAAACTCATTACCCATATGGGGTAATAGGTTTTTCAAGGCTGGAAGAGCAGATGGTGGCTTCAAAATCTGGGCAAGCAAAGGCATGCAGAAAATAGAGGATCTTTATACAGATGGTACCTTGATGACATTTAATCAATTATGTCAGACGTATTGTATTCCCAAGAAGGTTTTTTTAAATACTTGCAGTTAAAACATTTCATGTTGTCAAAACAAAAGAATATAACACCTGAGACACCAGTATCCTATCTTGAAAATCTCATACGTCTCAGTCTAAACGAGAGGGGACATTAGTGTTTGCTCTATACAGCCTAAATGTCACATGATAATGAATCCACCACTGGTTAGAAGCATGGAGATTAGATACCTAAGAGAATATTGAAGGGACAGAGTGGGAAATGACATAAATGCTTAAAGGCGCAAAAGCAATCAGTTAATACGAGAATGAAGATTTTATAATATAAATGGTTAATGAGGACTTATTTTACACCAGCCCTGCTTAATCAGTGGTCCCTGGCATTCCTGACAGTTGCACCAAATGTTTAGAGAAGAGAGAAACTTTGTATCATTGTGTATGGAGCTGTCCTAAATTACAGCAATACTGGAAAAGGATTGTTCAAACTATATCTGAGATTGTTGACGTGGAGGTCCCCTGCGAGGCAAAACTGTGTATACTAGGCATATATCCTAAAAATGTTACTGTTAATTCAAAACAGGTCATTTTAATAGACTTCTGCAGGCCAGGTGAACGATATCTTTGTTTTGGAGGAAAATGGATGCACCTTCGATACAGTTATGGGTGAAGGAGATAGCATATGGAATTACAATGGAGAGATTGACCTATATAATAAAAGGCAAAGTAAAAGCATTTAAAACAATCTGGAAACCATTAGTTGTATTCCTGGACTGTAAAGGTGAGCAATTGTTTTAAATTTGCCATATTGCTGATGATGTTTATAATTATGCAAACTTTTTATTTGCTTATTTTATTTTTATTATTTATTATTATTTTTTAAATTTTAATTTTGATTGTTTATTTGTATGTTTCTGTTATTTAACTTACTAATTGTCATTGCTTGTTTTTTTATGTTTATTTGTATATTGCATGAAACCAATAAAAATAATTTTAAAAAGATGAATTACTTAGTCAAATATAACCTTCACATGACTTTGGTCCAATAAAATAATAAATAATGTCCGTTGAAATTGATGACCATTCATATATTCACATGTTGATTGTTTGTCGGGCTGATTTGAACTGTCTGCCCTCTGCCATACATTTTTCATAATGGAAAGTAAATTCCAACTGATGTGTCAACTCTCCATGCTTGAAGAAGAATGGTGAGTGATGTGTAAGATGTGAACATAGTCTTATTCCATGCAAACACAAATCCTTGTAGCATAAACAGAAAGACATCGGCACATGTATGTAATCTAGCCCAAATCAGTTTTTATCATCTAATGTACAATCTCTGCAAAATAGTGTAGAAGGTAACCATAGGAACAAGATTAACAGAGGTTTTTCCACCGTGCCTTAAGGTTAATTACTTTGTATATAATAATGCATGATCACCGCACAAGTGTGTGCAGTTGGCACGCAGACAGTGGACGTACATGTACCACACTCACTCACCTTTGAGGCTGCCATGCAACATATGGGCTACAAGGACGATCAGGCAAATTAGCAGTAAGGTAAGAAGGACCAGTAGACTCCAGGTCCTCCTAGGAGCTGGAAGGGTGTAATGTAAGAGTTAGTTTGTGCGCATCACACTGAGAGCCGTTGATCTACGCGACATACTAAGCTGCGTAGTGCAGTGTGAGCATTGTTTTCTTAGGTCTTTAAGAAAATATCATGTTAACACTGGTATATGAAATGATCTTCACATAGTTTAAAATGCAATCACGTACCTTCATAAGCACCTGCCCTAAGCTTTAGGTAAGTGTTTCCCAATCCGGTCCTCAGGGACCAACAGTCAGTCCACGTTTCTGCTCCCTCCGAGCTCCCTGCCAGACAGTCAACTTTTTGCCCCCCCCCCCAGTTCAAAATGTGGACTGTCTGTGAGTCCCTGAGGACCAGATTGGGGAACCTCGCATTAGAAGATGAGACTCGCAGACCCACCTGCAAAAGGACACTGGATGGCCAACACGCCACTCATCCTGGATATTTTCGCCTACGCAGAAAGCCAGGGAGTGGTTAGACACAGCTTAATGAACCCACAAGCTAGAATTTAGACAAACAGGAAAGAGAATCGTACCGCTACGCAGAGCATGGGATGGGGAAGTACGCCAATGAATTCTCCTTTTCCCTGCAAAGGTTGACAGATGTCACCAGATGCCAAAATGTACAGATTAAAGCATATACTGTCATCAATCGACTTACGTCCTATCGAGTGACATCCACTCACTCATACTTACGTACGAGGTCCTATAAGAGCCTTAATAAAATTTAGCGAGAGATGTCCGAAGCAGACGTGGACGTTAGCGGACATATTTGTGAACGGCATATGGCAATGGACAAAACAAACCCACTGTGCTGCCAGTGCAGGGGTTTCGTTAAATGTGTGTGATATTGTTATCTTATGTGATACAGTATTTTTGACCTCTCCTATATAATGATCCACTTTGACTTATGTCCTCACTTCTGCAGGGTAATCCTGATGTAAGATAGATACCAGTAATCATTTTAACTTATTATTTTCCAAATAGTGAGACAAGGAAATAAAGATTCATAAATGAATTCGAAGCCGGCATATTTTTTATAGCCAGAATAGGTTA
This sequence comes from Stomatorhinus ivindoensis, assembly GCA_019775895.2. Taxonomy (NCBI): domain Eukaryota; kingdom Metazoa; phylum Chordata; class Actinopteri; order Osteoglossiformes; family Mormyridae; genus Stomatorhinus; species Stomatorhinus ivindoensis. The sequence continues at coordinate 12,564,983 of JABFEB020000104.1, forward strand.
TTGAAAGCAACTGTTTGTAAAAACAATGCTGCTTGGCTGGTGCATTTAATGGTCTAATTTAAACACATACCAGATACTCTCGGGAACTGTCAGACCATTCCAAGTCCTGGTCTTTCCTCAAACGCACCCTGGAGCCCTGCATCTCTTTACAGCCACGCGGAGCTCCGTCGACTGTCTTTTCACACAGCCACAGTTCAGCCTCCACCCTGCAGGGGGAGCTAAGTTTCCAAGTGAGCACTGTGTCACCCACATTGCTCTGAACGGGCTCCACAAACAGCGAGATATTTTTCCAGGTGTTGTTGAAAAACTCTAGGAGAAAGGTATAATGCCCATTAAATATTTAATATGTCCAGGTCTCTATCTGATGGCTGTTTAATGACAAACATACGCCATAAACACGTCAGGTTTTCTGTTACAATTTCATTGCTTTACTCTTGGCCAGATCTGTTTGGTAACTGAAACAGCTGAAAGCTCTTACCTTTAAATGGACAGCTGTTCACGCGCAAGGCATCCATCTTCATCCACCATGCCTTATTCCAGAAGGGAGAATGTACACAGTGTGTGTTAAAAAAACATATTGTAAAAAATATAAGTTAGTCTTTTCCACAATATACTGCATGTTCTGATTTATGGAGTATCAATCTCTGGAAAAGGCGATATAACTTCAGATTACTAAGGTCTAATCATACACATTATAGAAATCATTAGAAGGTTACAGTACCTGAATACAAAGACAGGGAGTAACAGAATGTAACGGAATTGAAAAATTCTCTTTTTGATCCTGCAAACAGAAAACACCAAAGTAAAGATAATCTGCAGAACATTCTGCCACAGAACAAGGTCTCAAGATTAAAGGACAGAACTGACCCATTTTTGATATATGCAATCTCCCGTTTCTTCGTATTTCAGACACATGGACAGTGAAGCTGAGGTGTCTTTGTCCTCGTTGGCCAGGTACACTATGGCCTCTCCCTTCGTCGAGTCAATCACAGTGTGCAGCTTTGGAACTGACAGGCAAACCACCCAATCAGCAGGCAGAAAAAATGCTCAGAGTGTGAACTTCTTGGGTGAAAAGTAGGATGCTACATGTTTTGGTAAACATGGCATGAGCTAACAGGGTACCTAATTATCGTGGCTTTTAGTACTTATTGTCTAAAAATCTAATTATTTAATCACAACATGAGCAACATCAAAACGCCATCATTGCAATGAATAATTAACCCCGCAAGGTTAAATTACAAACATGCAGATTCACCTTTGATTCTGACGGCTGGTGAACAGTAAATGTGAGTGTGGCCACTTACCATTACATTCTTTTACAATTTCCCTGTGGGCTGTGTAGCAGACTGAGGGAAAGAGGAGAAGTTCTGTGTTTTTAATTCATCAGGCTCTGTTTTCTTCACATCCCAGAATGGCAGCAATTTCCATAGTGAATTAAAAACTTAATAGACAGGTATAAGCTCTAGAGAAGCTCCCTTAATACCAGGCACTACAGTTAATTAAGTGTTCTTAGCATAAAAGTTCGCAGACTTCTGTCGGCCAAACAAAATGACATCAGGGGCTTTGCAAATGTTTCCCTGTCACTTTTTATGAAGAAAGGAGTGATCATACCTTCTTGCTGAGAGGGCAACACGATGCTCTTGTTGACAGCCTGGGCAGACACAAACAGATGGCTTCCGAAGGCCAATTTATCAGACACCACCAATGACAGCCACATCTGGAGCAGAGATGAACTCAAAAGCTATAAGCTCAAGTTCAAACTAAAGTGCAAATTAGAAACTCGGCACTACCAGAAATATATTTGATGTATAAATAACACTCTTGCAGTCTGATGAGCGACGTAGTGTAGACAGAGACTTGGGTACACTTCATAGAATTATGAGCAGTGAGTAGATTAGTAGTAACTGGGTTTACCTCAGGCTCATCGGGGTCCTCCAGTGCAGCAGTAAACTCTATTACCTTGCACACACTGATAGAGTTCGCAATGGTGTGACACACTACGAAGGACAGAACTATAAAAAAGAAACAGGCAGCAGACAGTAAGGTTGTGCTTAATACACACCCACACAATTATGTGAAGAGTGAGGCAGCTTCAGCAGAGGCAGCATCTGACTCAGACCTGACAGGTGAGGTAGGGAGCTGGCTTGACTGTCATTGCTCCCACTTCCCGTGTCCCTCACGATGGCGCCGTACGCATCACCGTGTCCCCCTGATCCCTCTGATTCACCATAGGACCCTGTAGCAGACAATGCACCAATCAAGCATGAGACGATATGGGCATCTTGAGCAGCATTAGCTAAATGTTTACAATGCAAAGGGACCAATAGGGGGCACTAGGGAGCACTACCACCGATCACACAAACGAGTAGGTTGGTGCGTATTTTGCATTCTGACCACAGGTACATACATCTCTGATCTATGCCTTTTGTCAGCCCCAGCCCCACTAATGACATTCCATCAATAAAAAAACTCCCCCAACAACATAACATGTGTGAACAGACTATGTACCATATATCCCCTAAAAAACAGGCCACTCAGAAATACAATTCAAATGAAAATAAATATCCCGCTTAAGACTCATAGAGCTTTATGCGTGACATAGCACAAGCAGTTTGGCAACCATCACACGGTCATGCACATGGATGTGCCGGGTACAGTGCAGCTTTGAATCCCTACCAGAACCGAGAGCTGATAAGGAGTTGACAGCAAAGACTAATAGAAGTTAACCAGAGCATTAAATGTATGAAAACCTTGGCATGACAACAAAATATTTCTGACATTCCTGTTAATCCATAACACCTTGTACGGTACAACAAAACTGTTTCTTTTTAAAGAGAGCTTGATTAGACTGCACAATGGGCAAAGCACTAAATTAGCAACTCGACACCTAGAGAAAGGAGACGTGACTGCAGCCACGTGTGAAGTCAGTGCTTAAGTGACTGATACTACTTTCGCAATACCGAAGCAGCTAGAAAATGAATGTGCTCCCTTTAGCACAGTCGAAAAGGCTGTGTCCTCAATGCAGGACAACCCAGGGCTCTCACTATATGACTACACACACTGTGACATTGTTTGGTTATTCAGCGTGACAGCAGGCAGCCGTATACGCAGGTAAACTTGGTCATACAAATACAGAGTAGCACTCACTGAGCTATTTCAACAATATTGGGGGTTGTACTCATGTTGATATGCACAGTGAACATGTTTCACGTTGTCAGAAAAAAAGTACCAATTTGTACCTTTGAGGTTACAACTACTTAGGGGCAGCGTGTGGCTCAGTGGGCTAAGCCTGTGTGCTTGTAATGACAAGGTCGCCGGTTCAAACCCAGCCTCAGCCTTAGCTGAGCAAGGCCCTTAACCCCCAGCTCCCTGGGCGCCCCAACAGGTGGCTGCCCCTTGCGGACAGCTTGCTCTACAAAGAGCAAGTTGAGGGAGGTATAAAAAGGAATTTCCCCACGGGGATAAATAAAGGATTGATTATTATCATCACTGGAGCTGTACCCTCAAGGGTCTGCCAGTAGTACCATAAGTTGTATGTAAATGTACCTTTTAAGGAACATTTTTGTACCATTGGGGGTACATTAATTTGGTTTGTACTTTGGGGCACAAAAGTATACCAGGGCTGTACCCTTTTTTCTGACAGCGTAGAGTGCTTGTGAATTGTTTAACCGAATAACAAGGTCCGTCTGTAGCTGTCAGACATGACACACGTTTTCCACCATAATTTGCAAACAAATTCTTTAAAAATCAGACATGTCAGAAATGTGATTTTTCTGGATTTTTTTCTCATTTTGTCTCTCATAGTTGAGGATTACCTATGATGAAAATTACAGGCCTCTCATCTTCTTAAGAGGGAGAACTTGCACAATTGGTGGCTGACTAAATACTCTTTTGCTCCACGGTATGAGTAGAAGAGGCCAGAGGAGGTGCAGCTGAGTGAAGCACAGCGGTGGGGGTACCTTTGACAGTAAGGTAGATCTCTACACAGGGTCTGCAGTCCCGGCTGTGATGGCAGCACAACAAGGCTTTCAGCTCCAGTGTCAATATTGCCACAGGGTCAGATCCATGTCCAGGCTGTTCCCCATCTATAGAACAGCACAGGATAGCAGCGTCTCAGAGCAGATATATGTAACATACAGCAGGGCAGTGTTTCCTCCAGAATCCCTGAATTTCATATCCGTGAACATTCCAAGACTACTTCACCTGATGTGATCTACCAGTCACATTGTAGAAAATATGTCTTTGTATTATTGCATGTACAATCATCTACAGAGCGACTGATCTCAGTGATGCAGAACAAACATGCTCCATTTTTAGAGATCAGTGATGAGTATCCACTACGTTTTGTCTAAAAGCTGTCCAAATTTTGAAGGTCATTCATTCACAGAAGCATCCATGTGTATTTGCAAAACGAAGGTTTTGCATTATCCCTTTACCAATCTGCTTAGACAAAGCTTTTATGTGAAGCGCTGGGCATTGTTCACACGTCCATGTCTTTTAATAGCCTTTTAAAAATCCCTTCTGATATTTCAAACTGTTCTGTCTCCATGACATGACCAGCTTCTCAAACTGTTCTGCCTCCAGCAGTGTCCAGCCAAATCACTCTCAAAGCCAAAAGCAAACTTTCACTCACCCTTCATTGTGCACTCACGTATGTCCTGTGAAGAGATAAGTGACAGCTGGTTATGGTCACTACATTGGGGTGGTTACGCTTTAGAGACACAAAACATTAAATTGTGCATTTCCTGGTACACACACACGCACAGCCATATACAAGACCCTGTGCAACACAGAAATCCCATCAGTGCGTCTCTTGGCTCTTTATACTTGTACTCAAGTCCTAAGGCAGGGACAATGAATCAGATGTCACAGCATGATGACTGTACTTATTTTACAGCCATTGACGAAATTCGTATAAAATTCACTGGCCAGAGAGGGGTAGAATCGTATGGTGCGAATTGAGTGATGTTTCTGTCTGGGTGTGGATCGCCAGCTGAACGCCAAGAGGGACGGGTAAAAACAAGATGCACATACGTGCCCACACACAGCTGCACGTAAATGCAAACACGCTAACACACATGCATGCGCACACTCCTTGACCACCCCCCCCCCCCCTGCATGCAAATCCACATCATATCTCACACAAGTAGGCAAATGAGTTGGTCTGAAAGAAGCACCACCGGAGAAAGAGAGAAACAAAATCAAGCCTTGTTTAGGCTATTTGTGGATAGGATACTCTGGACACTCCACAGTATCGCTGTTAGTTCAAGCTTCTTTTAGACGCTTAGAAGTGTCTTTTCCCATCCATCCATGAATGTCAAACATGTTCAATAATCCAGAGCCAGGCCCAAGCATGGTGCAGGTCCATGGTACTCAAAGTCATATTCACTCAATAAGGACTACACACTGGACATGGGTGGATGGATGCGTGCAAAAAAATTTTTAATGATTAAATTAAAAAGGAAACATAACAATCGTGAAATTTTTGCAGTCAACACCTAAACCTAAGGTAAGAAAAATGTGAGATTTATAATCTCAAAGCATTTAAAAGCATATCAATAGTGGAATGATGGATGGGGCTTTTAAAATTCAGAACTTACCTGTGAGCAGATAAGATGAGTCTTGTGGTCCAACTGAATTGTTTCCAGGAGGACAGCGGCGGAGCAGAGCAGCACACAGCCAAGTGTGCAGAGGTGGACCACCAGCCTACTCATGCTGTCAGAGGTAGGGCTGCCTCACTCTTTTGCCAAGTCTGTCTGAAGAACCTGATTCCTGAAGGTCTAAGACATTAAACAAGCACCACGCATGTACACCATAGCACGAGCTGTCCTGTTGTCTGGGAAGTCTTCTACTGAACAAGACCAGCTCCTGCTACCTTCCAGTATAAAGGGAGATGTTATCCACTGTGTGATAACACCCGCAAAAATTTGACTTGTCTTCAACGTCCTGAAACATGACACCAAATATCCAGGATTCTGGTTGTTGCCTGAAAGGGAGGAAGAGAGAGAGAGAGGGAGAGTAATCAAACAACTAATGGACAGACATTAACCACCAAAATCATTCATTGACAAAATGTAAAGAGGATTACATAACAGAAGCTACATATACTTACCGTGTAAGTTTCTGTGTAAAGAAACCGACAGAATAAGCACTAAACATAGTATAAATGTAGCCACAAGAACACGTTTCAGGTGGCGTCATTTTTAAGTTAATGCCATATAAACATGCTCTGTTAAACAAGGACATAGCTAAGGTTAATATGACGATGATTATTAGAAAAAAAGATATTCGACCAATTTCTTTCAAATACACTGTAAATTAATATTGTAATTATTCTAATCTAATTAGAATAAAAATTCTGGTTATATTTACAGATTTTTCCAGGTGTAATACAATGACTTACCTTACGTTTTATCACGAAGTGGTAGAAATTATAAAGAATAAACTGTAGTATAGGCCTACCTTAATATGACATTTTAATCTGGTGAGATAATGGCATCGGTGAAACAGGTGATGGTCACGTAAATGTAATTAAACAACTACAATAAAACAAACTTAAACGGTGTACAAGTGATCTGCGTTGTAAATGCGCACTAAATTTCTCGTCGCCCCCTGCCCTCCAATACACTCAGTACATTTTGTCGGTGACCCAGCGCACCCCCACCACCCCCCTTGAAATACCTTTAGAAGTTGACTTCTAGGTATCACGCATTGGAAACTAATATTTATACGAGTTAGGGGTAAGTTATGTACTAGTTGTGGCACGAAACAACCTGTCCTCGTCTCACTCACTCACTCACTCACTCACTCTCTCTCTCTCACACACGCACACACACACACACACACACACGCACACACACACACACACGCACGCACGCGCACACACACACACACACACTTGAAGACCGTCTTAGAGTTATCAGTTACCATGTTGGCGGACCTTATATTTTGGATTCTCCAAAAGTCGGAGAAAATCACACGAAGAACAGTGACCGACTCCCAATGACATAGGTGCCAGACACCATATGCCCCGGTTTACATTTTAAAACACTATATAACGTCAACTGTTAATAAGCTAAATAAATAAGACGTGAATTCCTGTGACAAGTAGACCGCGTGCTGTGTTTAATCGATAATTAAGCAGTGAACGGTCAGATTCTAATTCAATTACTACTTACCGATTTATGGAGAAAAGACCTTCAGACCTTCTATTTAGCCGAACAACAGCCGAACAATCTCTCACTGGAGAAAAATAACCGAATCAAAATATCTACAGCAGATTGAAAGTCAATTAAATATAAGCTGTTCGAAGACATTGTGCACGAAGAAAGGCATGTAAATGCAGGGTGCCCCGATTCTCGCTGCTCGGATCGCAGGAAAGCAGCACCGCGAAGCTTGTTGTCTAGCGTAGCACTGTGCGTGGCCGGGCGAAGGTATTACTTCCTCCTGTGCAATTCCGTGAAAACATCCCAATTCCAATAAATAATGCTTCTTCAAAATTAAAGAGATTGGACTAGCGATCTGCCTGTAAACATACCCTTTGCTGAGGGAACATCCCTGATTTTTTTGTTCTCCATACGGGGGGGTGTCACAGTAAGGTAGGGGGTTAGCACAGAGAGCTCAGGGTTAAGGGCCCTGTTCAAGACCACATAGACATATGACTGTTCTGCTGAGGCCAGTCTCGAACCGGCAACCTTCTGATGACAAGCACAGAGGCTTAGCCCATGTGGTGAGCCACACACCATTATGTTACCATTATATTACATTACGTAATTACACTAAACATCTTTAGTGTTTCCTCCACCTTAGTTTTTAAAAATAATATCAAGAGGATTAATCTCCATTATATGAAAAATTACCTGGCTGGTAAAAAAAAAATAAACATGTGAACAAGCAAACCACTAAGAACGCGTGATTGGCCAGGGTCCCTGTGATGTGTAGTCTTTAAGGCAGTGAATCGAACACATTCATTCACATACCAAGAACAGCTTATCAACTGTCGAGTTCAGCCCAAATGCCTGTCTTTGGGGTGTGGAAGGAAGCGAAGTACCCAGTGACAGATAGCCCACCATAAAAACATTTGCAGATATACGCATGTGCAGTTTGACTGACATTCATCGCACAGCAATTTGATAAGCTTAGTTACTGAAACAGCATAGTACATAAAGGTCTTCATCCCCCCCCCAAAAAAAGTGCTGTGAAAACAAAACCAAAGGCTCTTGATAAGCTGCGCTGACTTCCTGTTGGCAGACCACCAAACATGATCCAGAACTACCAGTCAAACTGATCCACACCTTCTACAGTAACTGTTCTGCCAAAGGCATGATGACTCATAAATCAGTTATGAAAATTCATTTAAAAAAAAAACAATATCCCTACAAGTTGTCCATTGAAACAAAATCCTCCCAAGTAACATAAAGTGTCTTCCTGTTATTTGTGCGGTTGCCAGTTCTTGTTTGCATTTGTTACTGGCCACTTATTGGACGTTCAGTCTAGCAGCCAATCTCTTACCTCCTGTGTCTGACTCACTTCTATGTTGCTTTGGACAAGAGTCTGACAAATACAGAAATGCAATCTCACTGTTGAGCTTCTGTAACACTAGTGAGTGCCAATCACCAGACAAATTTGCATGGCAAATACACCTTCTCTCTACAACATGTCTGTCATTAGTTGCTCTACAGGATTTGTAAGAGCCTGTCCTTTCTTCTAAAAATGACACTGTCTGGATGAGTGCATCAGTTATGCAAGAAAAACAGCACGATGTTGTTTGCTCATTTGTTTCGTAAGCTTATTTTACTGAGGGTTACTAAAGGCTTCTGTGGTCAAAAACCACAAGTTACTACAAACAAAAAAATATGATGAACTCTGAACTTTGTATACTATATAGATAGCATTTAAAGACTGATAACCAAGCAGGTGTGGATCTAACCTGTGGTCTTAATGAACCCCAGTCAGACATGAAAGTGCCACAACTGCACTTAACATGTTGGAGAGACTTTGAAGACTTACTGAATTTTATCATGGTGACATCTTAGCTTCTTTGATTGTCGCTACAGCCATCCGTATTGCAAAAATTAATTTCTCACTCAGTTTACCTCGATCTGAGCCATTATTTACGATAGCACCATTGACTCCAGGTGGTGGATGAGTTGGGAGGACTTTACAATGATACAAAGGGACAGAGCATAACAGCAAACAGCAGTTTGAACAAACCACCACCCTACCTAAATGGCTCAGCCACACATGGCATAACATACTTACAAATGCTTAACTGGAAAAAGTGACATTTTATTGTCCTGAGTGGTCTTCCTTTCAACTCGACTGGGTTTTGACATGTAGATCTAGACATCATTGATACAATGTAATATAAAGAATACATGCTGTTACTCTACAGACTGTCAGTTTAACCTGGGATGTTGCTAGGAATTTAACATATTGCTTATTCAGTTAAACAGATCAGATTATCATTCATATTAAGTGGGTATTAAAACCCAATTTTAGACAGAAAACAAAGGTGTATATATAAGCCACACGGAAACCAGAGTACAAAATAAGCACGCAGCTTGTCCCCTAAAAGTAATTTAAATTGAATTCTAATGTAAATAACCATTGTTCACTAGACATGTATCTCGCAGGTAATCTTACCGCTTTTTTATTAGGAAGAAAGTAAGATATTATAAACGTCAGATGGCTTCCGTCTCTGCAAAGAGCATGATACTCATGTCCCTTGTGAAGGAGATAGGCAGTCACACTTAAAGGGGAGGAAAGCCAGTAAAACAGACTTGGCATGAAAAGGACCAATCAAAAGACAGAATCAGGCAGCACCATGTACTCCATATGTTCTTCACATCTGTCAGGGTCCAAAGGTTGGTGAATTTTTACTCCATGAACTAGGTTAATAAGATACTCTGATGGATTTAAAGCACTACCAGATTAAGCTGAAATTAAACAAGAATGCAAAAATGTCTGCAATAACACCAAACGACAAGACAAGACAAGACAAAGGCTTGAACATAAGGCCACCTTCACCCCCTCGGCACAAACAAAACATGACAGAAATGACACAATTGTACAAAACTGAATCCTTTTTATTAAAGTTCTATCTTAATTTTTTATATATATAAAATTTCTAATATCATTGGCCTGAAACTAGGACAAACAAAACCATGTGATCAGCCACCACATCACTAGTCCAATGGTAGGGCTGTCATCTTTTTCTATATCCTATATCCACATTTCAATTATACATTAACGTTATTCACCAACTTACTGATCCCGCCACTAAATAAAATGCAAGGGAGGGGGGGGGGGGCACATAAAAAAATGACTGACATACAATATCCCCACAGTGCAAATTTCAGAGGCTCCAAATCCTTTAAGTGAGACATAGGGATCATTGAGGCAAAATAAATAATACAATGTTCATGATCACCAAAGATTCCCCTTCAGTTTCCCAGAATACAAAGTACATCTCTTGCATGCACTGTAATATTACCACAGTTCAGTCTGTGCTGAAATTACACTTGACATTTCAACATGGATCCATGGAGTGTTCTCATGCTTGTGATTAGTAATACATCTAGTCTATTTATATCTTTACCATGGAGAAGGTGGGCTTGTATGTATGTATCTCCAACACTGCGTCACAATCGTGTCCTTAGGACTGATCCACATTGCAAACAGCTTAATGATAAGTACACATACACAGTAACAGGTTCACAAGGCCAGCAAAGATCTGGATTTGGCTTTTAATGAAACAGTACTTCCATACTTCTGTGTTGACTTTCCATACTCAAATAGAAAATATAGGTCTTGAATGAAATGGATCCGTTTGTAAACAAATACAAGTTGCTATCGCCACCCTGTGCTTTCGTACTCGCCCGCTCTCAGACAGAACCCAAATCTACACTGGTCTTCAAGGGAGTTACTAGGCCAGACACAGCATAGAGAGCGACTGAAGGAGGTTCCAAACTGTGGGGGCACTGAACAATACGCCACCAGCGATGATGATTCGTACACCTGGACAGACATCCCATTCATCCAACCCGCATGTTCTTTTTTGAGGGTGAAGCGGAAGGAGAGACAGTGTGGGACTGAGGGAAACAGCTGAGTGACATGCTACAGTCTGCGTACCACAACAGTCATTAAGTCACAAACATGACAGTATTTCTCTGAACTGCGTCATACTTTGCTCAGGATACCGTTCCTACAAGACGTCAATAAATATTTTCCGATTCAGTTTTAACTTCAGTTGGCCCGTCATCGTTGCTGGAACTCCTCAGGAACGTGTGTGCGCGTGGAGAAGGACACCTTGTTAAATGTCTGAGTGCACGCCGGTGATCGTGCGCGTCCCCTTCTGTTTCAATGGGCAGACAGTCCTCTCATTCGGCACCATCCCACGTGTTGGAGGGACAGAGCATGAGCGCTGGTCCGTCCGTCCGTGTGTGTGTGTGTGTGTGCGTGTGTGCGTGCGTGTGTGTGTGCGTGCTGCTCAGTCTGTATCACTGGTGTCACTGCTGGGGACCCCCTGTACTTTGTTGCGATGCTGCATGGCTCGATGATAAGCCACCTGCACTGACTTGCGAATGTTGGACTTCCTTCCCTCCAGCATCTTCTCCTTGTCCAGTTCCTGGTCCACACCCAAGGGAACCAACTTGGACCGTGGCAGCCATTGCCTGCACACGCACACACATACACAGGTTTGTAATATCTTTGTGGGGACTCCATTAATTTCTATTAGGAAATCTCTAATCCCAACATGATGACCTTAATCCCTAACCAGCCAAACTAACATTTGTGCCCCACAATGAAATATAAACATAATCCACACACCACTGTAGTAATTGGCTTAACGCTACCATGTACCATGTCTGAGACTCATGTTACGTCTGTAAAATCGCAGGACATTTTATAACTGCACAGATTATTTTCATGGGCAAGAAAGAAAAGTTTACAGAGCTTTACAGAGACATACTCTGTGGGACAAGTATGAAGCTTAGATATTTCATCCATTAAGCTTCAAGGCCAGTGTCAAAGGTCAACCCTGATCCTGGAGCGCCGGTATCCAGCAGGTTTTCCATCCTACCTGGTCTCTGAGGAACCACATCTGATCTCAGGCAGATAGTAACTCATCAGGTAGGATAGAAAACCTGTGGGATATCAGTCGTCCAGGGCTTAAGGGAGTCTTACTTATACAAAAATGTTGCAGAAGAAATTAGTCGTTCAGAGAGAACCAATCAGATTGTACAGGAGGTGGATCTAAGCAACTAGAGGAGACAGGACCAAGACATTTGATTGGTTGGTCCTAACTCATCTAGTTGTGTGGACCCACCTCAACTTACAATCTGACTGGTTCTCTCTCTGAACTAATAATTTTCCCTTCAGTCCTGAGAATATTTCTGTCAAAGTAAAACTCCCATGAGGCAGTCTAAGAGCAGGGCTGCCTACCCCTGGCATAAATGAAGGTGAGGGGGAGGGAAAGAGCACTAACCAGGTCCTCTTGTTATCAAAAAAGAGCACAAGGAAGAGATGCTCCCGGGCCTCCTGGGTCATCTGCTCCCCCAGCTTCAGCACGTCCAGTGGGGGCACTGGGATTGGCACGCCGCGGTGGAACATTCCCTCACGGGGCATCTTGGGGTCTATGATCTGCATGCAGGGCAGATGAAGTTAGTCAAGGCATCACACTTCAGGTAAGAAATGACGAGACAAAGAGTGACGCTGGTCTGCTCACCAACGCAGGGTATGAAGGGTACCCCCGACACTTGGCCCACACCAGGTCCAAAGCATCAAGGGATGTGTAGTCCTCTGACGTCATCCAGCACCCAGACCTGCTCCGTGGACGCACCACTGAGACACACAGGCCTCACATCAGACAAACAGGACACACACGGCCTCAGGCAGACACGTTGCACACCCCCGCATCTTCGCTCCCCAGGTGTGATACTTACTGTGTGACATGCCCCTCCCCCCGCCGACAGAGTACGAGTCATTCTCAGTTCCTGACGTGTCTTCGCTGCTGTCGTCTGGGAAGGTGGAGCGGGAGAACGAGGGTTTCCTACGGCCCTGTTTTGATGGAGTTGTGCTGAAACGGACAGACAATGTCAGGAGAATCTCAGAGTACTGAGGCTAAACCCAACTTCGTTTCCGGTACACAGACAGGCTTAAAACAAAATTACACTCCAGTTTCCACTCCTGAATTCCCAAGGAGAACAATGCAAAGATGCCGGCCGATGGAAGCAGAAACGGCACGTGGCAGGTTAGCAGGACTCTACATGGACAGTGAGACAAATTTATCCGGCCAGAGGAATGTTTGTCTGCATGAAAACCCTGGAATACAACTCTCTTAAAACCACCACTGCAAAATTCAACTTAAGACTAATTGAGTCAACTTGGCATACACTTTGGAAACAGGTTTAAGAAATAAGAAAACAGCCTAAGGTTTCATTTATTCCTTTTATAGAAAGCTAGCAAGAAAGACCAACAAGGATCACAACAAGAGATACAGGATATATCAGTTAACACTGGTATTGACTGGTATCACCTTCAGTGCAATGTGTCGGTATTACTGGTATCACCTTCAGTGCAGTGTGTCAGTATTACTGGTATCACCTTCAGTGCAGTGTGTCAGTATTGGCTGATATTTAGACTTCAGTCAATATTTAAACTTAGTAGCACCAGAGCTAGAAGACATAAGTACCAAATTAGGGTGATGACTGCACTGAGCAATCAGCCATTCTCCATAGCTGGGGACAAGGATTTAAAAATAATAATAATAATCAATCCTTTATTATCCCCATGGGGAAATTCCTTTTTACACCTCCCTCAACTTGCTCTTTGTAAAGCAAGCTGTCTGCAAGGGGCAGCCACCTGTAGCGGCGCCCAGGGAGCTGGGGGTTAAGGGCCTTGCTCAAGGACCCACAGACAGGCTGAGGCTGGGTTTGAACCGGTGACCTTGTGATTACAAGCACACAGGCTTAGCCCACTGAGCCACACGCTGCCCCTTTACAGACTCATTTCACCACCTAGAACAGGTTTCAAAGTAACAGACGGTTTTATATGGCCCACAATGTTTTTAATTCTGTATTAAATCTAACCTACAGATGAATGCGTAATTTCTCAGAGAATGAAAGACAGAAGGTGACATCATTCTGCTAATCAGTGCCGGCAGGCTCCATAACTTTCACTGCTGGCACAATTTGCTCCAAGGTTACATGGAATTGGTATCGCAAATACGAACAGAAATACACCTGCATTGGTCAAAATTTCCACAGCGCTGCACCATTAATCATTATTTGTGAAGTTACTGAAGAAAAATGTGTTTTTTATGAAGATAAGTGGAGGGGGACTCCGAAGACCTCTGAAAAAAAGTGATAGACAACTAAGATGTATTTAATGACACCAAATACAGGGAGCACCCTGAAGTACGAGTCAACTTATCCTGAATAGGAACAGGATGCTTCATAGCTGATGCATGACTGAAAACTTCAGGCAGAATGCCAGGCACCACAGCCTTCCATTGTGTCAACATCATCAAACCATGGATTACTAGAGGAAAAACCTCATTGGACAACAAGCCATTTTCATGATGGAATACTGAGAAACAGACATGGCCCAGATTGCAGGGATTCTACAGCTGTTCACCGAGTTGGGGGTTCCACTGGAAGTGTGCCAAGTCAGCTCCGCACCCAGAAAATGCTACCCTGGGCAATTACCCATCTTGCCACAATCCACCACAGTCTGTGATTAGACAGCAATGCTTCAAAACTTAACTTCGCACATATTTTGTATTTTGTTTTCCATTGGCATTTGGGAAACTGTGGCGGTCAGGGATCCAGTTACAGAATTTGGGTTTGCAAAACCAAGCAGGTGAAAACTTGCTTTCCCTCATCGTGAACACTGTAAATTGCAAAGTAGCCTATATCAATTGATTTAATCTCCAACGAAAACGAAACGATGGCCACACGGACACAACGCCTCCCCCAAACCTTGGCTTGAGACTGTGCACAGAGCTCACGCCGGTGATTTCATCAAAAATATTGATAAGTAAATTTACTTTTTCAGAATACAGTACTGTGCAAAAATCCCAGGCAGTGACGGAAAATTATGCTTAAATGATGGTCATATTGGTGTAAAACTATAATCTCACAAGAGTCATCTTAGCCATTTCAAAACCTCTCAAAATCACAACAGTATTTCGAACAGGCATCCAAAACACGCACATCGTTTTTTTGACTCAACCATTACTGTCTTGTCTGTCTGATCAATGCCACGTTGAGTTATTTAACAAATCAATCTAACTAATTAACTGAGCTGGTGGAGAAATTTAACAAATACATATACTTTCCTTTTCCATTCTTCCCCAGATTAAGAACACACCAGAATCAAATTCAAATCAAATTTTCCATATGGGAAACCCTACATACCAATGAACCCTGAGACCAATAAGGACTTAAACAAGGTTGCACACTATCACCATGCATATTCAGCTTGTGCACAGAACATACAAAAGAAGATGGATTGAAAGAAAACAAATGTGGTCTGAAGACTACAGGAGAGCATTCTTCGATGTGCTGATGACATGACAGATAGCAGAAAAATGAGTGATAAGTGAAGACAGTTACACGGAAAGGTAAAAGAACAAAAAAGGTGGACATACAGCCAAATGTTAAGAAAACAAAGAGCTGAACCACAGTAACAACAGCTAACTTGTTGAAGGAAGACATATAGCTTTTGCCTCCTGGGAACAAATCAGCAACATCAGAGGATGCAGCAGTCAAACATGCCTCAGACAGGCACCTGGTAGAGCAATGATAAAGGAACAAGCAGAAAAACCTTCTACAAGTATTAATACATCTTTAAGAACAAAGATCAGAATCATTCAGATATTTCCTGTGATTCTATTTGGATACAAAAACTGGAGCATAAGAGGACAAGAACAACACTGTCGTCTTTTAGCTATGATGCCGGTAAACACGCAAGGATGCAATGGGTTCAAAAAGAAAAGAAACCAGGAGTCTTCTCTGAATCACCAATGCAAGTCACCATCTTATTTTTGACATATTATGAGGAGACTTAAGACCATAATGTCAGTAAAATATAGTGGATCAGTACCAAGATGCACCCATCACAATCACCACCACAATGAAGAATGCATTGGGAAGAGTACTGTCTATACAGTCATCAGGGATTGACACAGACTGGATGGCAATATTAACAATATTGACATGAACAACTCCATCCATCCAATTCCAGCATCAAAGGGCACCAGGTTGGGTTACACCCTGGACAGAATGATAGCCCATTACAGGGCAATTCTACACATTCTACACTATAGGCAATTTAAAGACACTAATTAGCAATTAGCCTAACTGGATGCCTGTGGAATATTCCTCCCTTTCACAACCGATGATGCAATACCCAAGGAGGTGCAATGGCCAAGAGGGGAGGGCAGGGATAAGTAGGGGTGCCTGAGGGCTAAGGGGGTAATAAGGGAAGAAAGCAGGTACCTGGTGAATGGGTAATAAGGGAAGAAAGCAGGTACCTGGTGAATGGGCAATAAGGGAAGAAAGCAGGTACCTGGTGAATGGGTAATAAGGGAAGAAAGCAGGTACCTGGTGAATGGGCAATAAGGGAAGAAAGCAGGTACCTGGTGAATGGGCAATAAGGGAAGAAAGCAGGTACCTGGTGCGGTCGGACGCTGCACTGCTGCTGCTGCTGGTGGAGGACTCGGAGTCTGAGCTGGAGCGGGGCAGGCTACGCTCATTCCTGTACACGCGGAAGCTCTCCGTCACCGGCTGGCTACCCCCATCAAAACCGTTACTAGGCAGGCCTGGGGGGGCATCGGGTATGGTCAGATGGCTCTGGGGTAACCGCAAGCAAAGCTCATTAGGGTGGGGAGTAATTCGCTTCTAACCGGGCAGCAGGTCGTCATTGTCGCTGTCGCTTTCCGAGCTGGAGCTGGACCGAGGGCTACGTGTCCGCTTGCGCTGCCGGGGGGAAGACAGCAGAGGCAGCTGGGGTGGGCCTACAGGGCTGGGGCTCACACCAGGACCCCCATGTCCCACGTCGCGGTTCTTTGGGGGCCTGCCGGGTCTCTTGGGCGGTCCGGCCGCTTTGGGGTTTTTCTTGGAGAAGAGGACAGAGGTGCGGCGTCCCACCTCGGGGGCCAGTGCGGAGGAAGAGGCAGTGAGATCTACGGGCAGAAAGAGGAGGGGTGGGACTTAAACAGGCTTGAAGAAGCAGCAGACATTAGATCACATTAGATCATCAGCTGCTCTCACCCTTGCTACTGATCTCATGGCTGCTGCTCTCCCCTCCCTCATCTTGAGGTGTCGTGGCAGAGAGGAGGTGGGGCATAGAAGGGCCTCGCTCAGGCCCTCCCCCCGTGTCCCGGGGTCCAGCCCCCCCACCGCCCTCACGCTGGTGAGCAAGCTTGCGCTTGATGACGGTCATCTCCTTACGCAGAGCTTTGGCGCGACGCGAGCGGCCGATGCTGTGTTTGCCTGCGCTCACCTCGTCGAAGCGAGCCTGCAGCACGCGCAGCTGCTCCTCCAGGGGGAGGTGCCGCCGGTTCTCGGGCAGGTGCACATCTGGGAAGTACGGTAAAGGAGACTAAGGCTATGCTCAAAGTACCAGAACGCGCGGTAAGGCATTCCACTCAGCCGGCTGCCATTTTCAGTCTACTAGCATGCCTTTGGCGTACTGTATATAAACACACCGTTCCTTATAAGACCTCCTAACCTCCGCCGCAGTATTTCAGAAGGAAAGTAAGGACCGTCGGAAGGGCAGAGCATCACTCACCATCCTCAGAAGGCGGCGGCCTCTCTCGCTCTCGCTCTCGCTC
>JABFEB020000104.1:12591839-12601960 GCA_019775895.2 Stomatorhinus ivindoensis
CACGTGCAGGCCCCGGTTTCTGTTTGCGTCATCACAACATACTGTTTCGGCCGTGTTGTTTCGGTGATAAAAATCTTCGGTGGCCGAATATTCGGTGCATCCCTAATACACATGAACTGTAACTCTTGAATGAATACATTTTGGCCCTTTTCTCATGTCGCTGAAAGTGTTTGGTCGAGGTAACTGTCAATGGATATGACACATTCATATACATCAGATTATATTTTAACAGCTGTTCATGCAAAAATACTTCATCAGATCTACCAGAAGAGCATGTCTTGATAATATGCATAGCACTATGGTTCCTACGACCATCGCCGAGCAGCTCTCACCTGTAGTAGGATGAAGGTCGTGGGGGGGCGTCTGGCTGCTCCTGGTCTAGCTCACGGTACACCACCTCTGGGAGCTTCACTGCGGGCCCCGTGGGGATGCTGTGACTGTGATGGTGGGCCGAACTCCCATCCCTCTTCTTCTCTTTGCTCTTGTGCTTACCGGACTTGGGCGTAACCGTGCCCTTCCCACCGTTGGCGGCGGGGGTGTCAGGTCGATCCTTATTACTGCCAGCCCCCGCCTCGCTCCCGCCACCGTTCTCCCCGCCATTGCAGCCAGGCCCAGTGGGGGGCGCATCCTCCTCGGTGCTCTCGTCCTCGGACACCACATCCAGACTCTCGAAGATGCTGATGCGGTGCATCTTGCCGTGAATCTCCAGTTCCACCATGCGCTGGGCCTGCGCATAGGTCATGGCTTCCCGTCCGGGGGAGTGCGAGTGCTCTGAGCAGCCTGGACTGCCGGGCGTGGCCCCCTGGCCTCCGCATCCAACCCCACTCCCCTTCTCTGCGTCCCCGTCGCCATCCTCCACGCCCAGCCCGGATACCCGAGGTGGGCGGCCCTTCCGTTTCCGCTGCGGCGTGCACTGTGCAGACGGCGGGTTGTCGTGGTCGTAATGGTACAGGTGATACTCAATGCCGCTGTAACTCTTGTAGACCTTGCGGCAACTCTCCACGGGACATTCATACGGGGGCTTGGTGGCCCGCAGATTATGGCAGAAAGTCTTCACATCAAAATCCAGTCCCATGATGCCAATGGCTGGAAAAAGGATCTGGGCACCTTACATCTGTAAGTAAGGAACAAAGACAGGGTTAGGGTCCCCACACTGATTCATGCTACCTTTTTCACTCCATCCCTAAGCTCACAACAGACCAGGATTCAAATTCTGAAACAACAGTGGCCAGGCTATTCAAACTGGGATGAAACAATCCCATGTTAACTGCAGAACATAAAGCTGATGGACTACATAGAAGAAAATTCTACTTAAAAATCTGTTCTAGTGTGTCAATATCTACACCTAGAGCAGTTTTCACAAACGTTAAACTGTGGCAAGCCTTTTACACATCAAACACTTCCGAAAGATTTACGGTATGCAAACAGCAAATAAAAGCTGCTGCAAACTTCTTTTCAAATGAATGTGTGATATCATGTACTGAGAAATAGTTTGTAAACCTCGCGCCAGCACCGACTGACACAAACCAAAAGCAAAAATACATCTAGATGATTTCCAGTTATTACGTTTCGAGAATAAGTTAGGGCTAACTGCAAAAACCAGATATGGCTACGAAATGGACAATAAAAAGTGTGACCACAAATATTACGGTTTTCCCAAAACGTGAGTTTTTTTTTTATTTTCACCAACAAGAGCCGTTGGGCAACAAGATCGGCGCCGTTGTTTGGGATAAAAGAAGAATCGTATGATGCCAAAAAATCCAACTGGAAACCGGGATTCCCTGCTCAGGCTGAGTATGTACGGCGGCTGATGAACGCCATCGCCAGTTCCTACGGACATCATCATCAAAATTAATCTTTTAACCATATATATATATTTTTTTTTTTTACTATGTAGGTTTGTTTTTAAACACTGCCACGGACCGGCCATTACACACCTCTTTAGAGATGCTAGTATAAATACGGCGCTCGGAACGACGATAAGTTACTCACCGGCTCCTTACTCAAAACTCGGCGGCCTCATGGGTGACGCCGGGCCGGCGCTTTCTCCCGACGGCCGACGGCGAGCGCCGCAGCCGGCGGACTTCGCTGCTGACGGTGGAGGTGGAGAAGAGGCGGCGGTTCGGGGGGGGGGGAGGAATGAGCGGTACCGCGCCGCGTCCCGAGTCGGGCTACCTGCCACCCGGCAGGGCTCGGTGGCGGCTATTCGAAGGGGAACAAAGCAAAAACACGGACCCGGGGTTATTGGAGCGAGGGGCGCCGGGGCGAAACGGCATTTAAAACAGCGGCCGGAACTTACAGCCATGAGAATAACTTGTTTTAGTAACTAGGAAGTTACAGTTAGCGGCGGCGCGCTCGCGCTCTGCTAATACGCGGCTGCCGTCTTTGGCGCGAGCTCTCCGCGCGGCGTCTGCAGCACGCTCCGCAGTAAACATTTAATCTCTTCGGATAAATAGTCACCATTCGTAACAAACAAACACGTGAAAAGCGTGGGGGCGGAAATACAATGTTACCACAATCCAACACACGTCTACTTAATACGGCACGGGATACATTGTTTTCCCTCCACATCGGAACCATATTCCAGGATTTATTTTGGCATCGACTGCTATCAAGTTTGGCTTTTAAAACGTGTTCCCTCTTCCTACGAAGCAAGCGGGCAGGTAGTAGTTCTTAAAGTCATTATCACGAGATAATTTGTTAATGTTAGCTACATCCATAGCCGTACGCGTTCAGCCATCATTAACCGACTATAGACCCTGTTAGCCATACGGGGCTCAGCATGCGACGGCTAACCCGTAAGATCAAAACACCCCCGGAATTGCTTTAAAAAAACACTTAGGTGCTTATAATCACACTGCCCCATTTGTCTCCAAAAACGGCACGCAACCTCGGCGAACGTATGAATTCATAAATAATAATACTCACAACTGCAGGCACATCCTGCTCGTGTAGCAGCCTAAAACCCCTCACCGGGAATCATGACTGGAATGCCCTTTCTTTTTAACAATCGGATTCGATAAATGAAATCAGATAAAATCGATCCTCCAAATCAGGACGAATTCATTGTGAAGAGAATAAGAACAGAGCTATGCGAACAAAAGGGAAGCCAGTGCTGCTGATCGCCATGGGCGCATGTGGGCACTTTCGACAAAAGCGATTTATCTTCCCCCATTTTTGTATCACCTACAGAAGCGCATACACAAGTTAGTTATACGCTATACAAATACCGTTAAATGGAAAGCTGTAGTAGATGTTCAACAAAGTAACACCTGCTTCTCTCGATAATTTTGTTTGCTGTTTTTTCCTATTCTTTGCGCCTCGTGGCGAATCTGGCGTTATGTTTTGCACCGCAAACACATTCCTGACACCGATTCGGGTTAAATAAGCGGGCAGATTATTCCCGCGGCGCTTCTTTAAAACATTTTTAACCCAAGTCCAAGGACACGTGAACATGTGTCGTGTTAGTGTAAAAATGTACAGATTTCAGCAGAAGTGAATCAGCGAAAGTGGATACATCGACGGGCGAAAGCAGTTTGCGCCACAAATTTAAATATTGGTCAATACACCCGAGAGATCAGGCGTTTTCCTGGTACTCCACATGGATGCACTAATGGATGCAAATTTTTAAAAATATATAAATGATTATTGTCAAGCAGCATTATTTTTGTGCTATTTTTGCAAAAGACATTAACATGTAGGGAAAACGATTTTGATGTTAAATTCAATAAAAGTATCTGCATGTCATTTACGTACAGGTGAACGTGTACAAACACCAGAAATCAAAAATCTGTATATTACATATTTTAACACTTCGAACTAGCGTTTAAGAATGGGTTAAATGTAAACTGAAAAAACAAGATAAGCAAGAGCATTATTAAATAAAGACAAACGCATTAAGCACACAAGGATGGAAAATATGCGAGAGTAATAAACGGAGTGGCGAAGGTAAAAAAATAACGTGAAAGTTTAGAAAAGTTCTTACCAAGACATGTATTGCACGGCGAGCTGTTCCAAGTTTTAGACAGATTATATAAGACAACAATGACTCTAAACTAGTTTAAGATTTTCTCCTAATATAGAGAGGACGCAGTTTCAGGCATAAAATATGTTTATTCATTAATTTAAACATGTACAGTCTTTGTGATTGAGCACTGATAATTGGGTCCAAAAATGTCAGAGGACTATACAGCAGGCAGAAGCAGTTCCACACAAAATTTTAGTGCAAGCCTCAGGGATTTAAACCAAGTTCAATGTTTGCTTATGTAGCGTTCGCGAATGTACAATAGATGCGTATCTTATGTAACACAGAACAGAAATTTATTAGTATTGGAAGTATTTTGCCATAATGTTAGATTCTGCATAAGTCTATAAAAATCCAATTCAAACCGGACTGATGTATTGTACAGAAAAGGAAAAAGCAAAAATCTAAATTACATGAGAACTGTACAACTCACAGTTTGACAGGACAAGACACTGATGCCTTTTAGCCTGTGGTACAAAATTTTTAATGACAATGAGCATCTGAACCTAAAACTTAACTACAGTACAAACTGTATTGTAAGTTTTTGGCCAGTCTCCTTCAACATACTGAAATAAAGGGCCCTTGTCACAATGTGGCATGAAGATTTGGAATTGATCTTGTGTGATTTTCTTTGAGTATTTATTGACTTACTTTTGTATCTATGGAACAAGATAAAGACAAAGAAATAACACTTAAAATCTGTGACCCAAAACAGACAAGTGCCACTTTTCCTCGTATAACCATTTTCAGCCTGGACTGAAGTTAGATCAACTTCACAGACATCAAATTCACTGGCAACGAATGCAAAATGTAGATAAATCATAAAACATATCTCTTTTAGGGAAGTAACTTAGGACCACGTGGCCAAATACTATAAATTATGATTTCAGGGGAACAGAAACTTAATCTAGATTCTTTGACACAGTAAAGTTTTGTTCATTGGTGTATATATTACAGAACTTCCTACTGACAAATAATCATGCATATTGTGTTATTAACAGAGGCAGACTAATTCATCTTTCCCATGTATGGCAGGAGCACAGTGGACAAACTAGCAGCATTGAAATTAACCTTAATGACAAATTAAATAATCGGTAAATAACCACAGTGACTGCATTTCTCTCCCCCCTAAAAAGGAATACCTTAAAGGTAATTGTGTCCTGAGGAAACACAATTTGACAAATTAAGTGATGCATTTATATTGTGTGCTCGATGCTTAAATCAACAAAATAAAAGAACCTAACATCTATTTTTGAAAAACATTTCAGAAGGCAGCAACACAAGCTCTGTGAATCGTCACAATTGCACTTAAGTCTCAGACAAGAAACCTCTAGACAGATGAGTTGCTACATTCTCTGTTTCTCGTAACCTTCCCCTAAGTCCTCAAATAGTTACCCGTTGCCATGTGGCAAAACAAGAAGCAATATGTATAGCTACGTTAGTTACTGAAAGCCTCGGGTTAGGTTGTACCCCAGCAAGCATCCCAAAAGGCAACTCTTACTTCTCTGCTAACTTTGATCTCATCCAAGAAAACAATGCTCAATTTTATTATAGTAAGAGCTTCTACAGTGTTAATAGTGCAGTGCTAGAAGGGCATTTGATGTAAACCACAAATCTGTTTATTTTCAATGCATAAAAATCAACCAACAATGTACCATGAACCAATGTGAGAGAAAGACAACCAAATGTTTCCATACTTTTATGACATGAAGAAGCTCTGTTCAAGGCACAACACTTTTGCAGGGTAATTCACCTTAAAATAAGTTCAAGTTATTGAAAATCTTTTACAATTTCAAGCAATAGTGTTTTCAAATATGAACATTTAATTTTAATTAAAAGTCTGAAATGACAATGGCTTAAAATAAACAATGGCAAAATCCGAGGGAACATTTCACAGTGATTGCATGACAAAATGTACATACAGTATGGCTATGTGCTCAAGTAAGATCAAACCCAACAGCACACAAATTCTACACGCACGCAGGTTATTTACACAGAACAATTATTTACACCCTTGAAATTATCTGCAGGTGAGTGTACTGCAGAGAAATGCCAATGACACCTGACCTAGGCGCACGTCTGAGTTTTCATGCGGAAAGTACTGGCCAGGGAAAGACTGAAGCACGGCAGCGGTCATGTTTGCATCACGGCAGAGGGATGGAGAGAATCTACATGGTCCCTCGATCAACTATCAGGGAATGACTGAAGCTAGCTAGTCCTCATGGTGGATTCGTCATATAATAGGGACTGGCTGCTGGTAGGTGGTCCTCAAGGTGGGACCATGTGACAGGGACTGCCTGAAGCTAGGTGGTCTTCAGGGTATGATTATGCAGCAGGGACTGATTGGAGCTAGGTGGTCCTTATGGTGGGGTCATGAGACAGGAACTGGCTAACAGTAGGTGGTCTTTAAGCTGGGATCATGTGACGGGAGTGGCTGATAGTAGGTGGTCTTTAAGCTGAGATCATGTGACGGGAGTGGCTGATGGTAGGTTGTGCTGAAGCAGAGGACGGGGACCAAACAGGGACCAGGACAGAATGCGGTTAGGTAGTCCTCATGTCTGGGCTGGGTGGGCTGACTGGGTTTCGCAAAGGAATGGGAAAGGAGTGCAAGGCGGGGTTGCCCATAGAAGGGAATGGCACCGCCCCCGAGCTGGCCAGCACTCCCACAGGGCCCCCAGGGCAGGCCAAGCCCGGCCACGGCATCGTAGACATGGGTGCTTGCAGAACCCTTCCGAAGGGACAGGATGGTGCCACGTAGCCGGGTGACATGGCCGTGAAGGGGCTGCTGCTCATCCCTGGGGCGACTGCAGGGGCCAGGGCCGCCGTCATCGGGCAAGAGAGCGGCAGCTGGTACTTTGCTGCGCTCTGCGTGCTTTTGCACTTAACCTGTGAAAAAAGGAGAAGCTTCTTCACCCATGTGGAGGGATTTTAGGTGATGGGGTTTAAGCCTGGTGGGATGCATCTCAAGTTACACGGTCACTCAGAATCTATTCCATTGTTAAATATGTTTAGTATCACAAAAGCTCAGTGCAAAATGTTACGATTACACTCTGACCTTCAGCAGATGCTTCTATAGTCAAACACTATCAAAGTTTTGGCCAATCGTGTTGCAGTTGATGCAATACAGATGGCTTGCCATACAGGTATGTCATAGAAACTGAACCTCAAACAATACAATCATGGTAAATGACCATAAAACCAATGTTAGGGACTGACCTACAGGGCCTCTCTATGTTTCATTACTTGATTTTTAATTATGAGGCTTCCTGGCATAAGCTATCATTCAGGATTAGAGGCTTGTTTAGTATATCTGATATACTAAAACAGGATCCACAGAAATGAAAGTAAATGAATGACGTTAATTATACTGAAAAGATTAAAACTGAACAAATCCTGGAGAGTTCTCCTTCAATTCCCCATGTTTTACTCCCTCTTCTGTGTGTCCCCCTGCATGTTTCGCCAGTGTGACGCTTCTTTATTGCCCAATCCCCTTCCAATCACCTCATTGGCTGCTGTGCCCATGGGCGTGGCTCTGGTGTCCAGGCCCCGCCCGTGCCGCCGCCGCCGTTGCTGCTCCCTGCTCTGGTTGGCGAGGGGTCTGGCCTGCGTCGCTGCCACAGTCTCCTTAGCCCAGTCGTCTACCAGCTTATGCAGGTCGTCCGTGAAGGTGGCACTCTTGTTGTTGCTGTTGTTGGTCTGAGCCTGGGTGAGACCTCCCAGCGGCTGTGGCAGGGGGGCCGTGGAGTGGGCTGGGGGGGCCTGCTGCTGGCCATGCCGGGAGGCCGTCGCCGTCGCCCCGCTGCCGTGATGGGACCCTGCAAGACAGGCGGCTCCTGAATCTGCACTCTACGCAGTTAGGGGCAGAGCAACACACCACAAGCGCCTTTTGCATACATGTCGCATCTTCCGAGTCTGATGAACAGTGGACGATGTCTGCCCCACTTAACCAAACGTATATAGCAAGGAACCACGGTTTCACTGCATGTGCAGTGGTCTCTTCTACAGCTTTTGAGTGTTTTTATGCTGATTTGCTCAGAGAAAAGACGATTCCAACTCTTCTTTGAAAGACTAATCGGTAACGCTTTACATTAACTGCACCTTCATAATGCCTTTAAATTATTCAGTGCACCTAAATAAGCAACATAACATACATTAAAAAGCAACATTAAACAATTATAATTATTGTGCTTGTTATTGTCACATAATGTGTGATATTAATGTGTATTAAGACTTAAATTAGGATGTTAAGGTATAATTACATGTTAGATTGATATGAATGTTCCAAGAATAAATCATGAGGGTACACTGGATGACTGTATGCTGAATGCATTACGAAGGTGCAGTTAACATAAAGCATTACGAACTAGTCTTACTGAAGTTTGTCTATTCCAAGCATATATGCAAAAGGTCTAAAAGGATATTTCACTTAAACGCTGGAGAGCCATTTCAATTGGTTATCCTTTTAATAAATTAGGGGAATCCTGTGCTGACAAATTCTACTCCACCAAACATAGCAACGGACAGTCATACCTTAATGCTGATACAAAAAGAAAGGTCACATTGATGCACAAAGCAGACGGTCTAACGTTTTCATGCACTAGGAGGAATGAAAAAGCAAAGAGACGGTGAGAAGGCTACGCTCACGGACATGACGTGGCATACACCCTGCGCGCACTTCTCAGCGTTGGAACGGCCATGGACTTTGTGACACAATAATCACATCAGATTGCTCATGCCAAGTGGAACAAGGAAAGAAGTAAATGAGATAGTTACTACTACTCCGCTCTTTGCCTAGACATAGTCGTTTCAGGGTTGACCCTATAAGAGGAGGTACAAGACACAGACAGAGTTAGGGTTCGACAGACGGAACCAGGTAGATCGCTGGACAAGCTGTTTCAAAGCAATACATACAGCCAGGGTCAACGAAAAGTTCAACTAAATGAAATTATGATTAACTCAAGGGGGAGGGAGTTATAATCAGTGATTCGGATGCTGTAATAAAGGGCTCGTGTTCTTCATAAACTTGTGCTATTAAAAGTAAGCAGGTTTCTTGCAGCAAACATGATATTGTGGTTAGCCCATTCGATGAGCTCGGTCATAATTTAGCACTACTGGAACTTAGGGAAAAACTATTTCAAATTATCTCTCAAAACGTATGCTACCAGAATACAAACATAACCCCTGTAATAGGGTTTAACGTGGTACATAAACACAATCACCCATGCAAAAAATAAACAAAAATCAAACATTCCAGTCAAATATCAATAAATCTAAATATAGAAGAAAACGGCTCATTCATTTACAGTACAAAAACAGGATAAAATTCCTCAAGGTATCATTGGTAGCTAATCGTAAATCTAAACAGATAACAATGAATTTATATGGATAGACAAAAGGAAAAATTACGAGTCAGTAACTGAGAAAAGGACCTATTTGAGTGATCTATTTAAAAACATAGTAAAAGCAATAACAAACAAAGAAATAGATTATCCTCAGCTCTCAAACACTAACGGCAGAGCGAGAACATCTATATATTCATCCTCTAAAGACTACGATCAGAGCTACCACTACATTTAGTGGATGTCATACTGGACAGCAAAAACGCAGTGCTCCAGCCAGATTATTCTCAACCAATTCGGTGACGTGGACAATGGCTGTGCCTCTGGGGGCATAATGCGGGGCAGAGGGGCACTTTAGAGGTCAGGTGGAGGCACTGGAAGAGTAGCACTGTTAAGAGCATCTGAGATGCCGATTGGAAGAGGAACGCTCACTGGCTGGAGCACTTCTGTATCAGCATTTTTGTCATGCAAGGAAAGCAACAGAGTAGACAGTTGTATTAAAAAGAAGTAATATTGAAATACAGCCCTTTTCAAGGAGTAAGTGCCCATCAGTGCCATCCTAGCTCTGTATGGGTCTGTCACATGCACGTCTTCAAAGTCCGAAACATGTGTGAAAGAGATCGTTCTTCAACTGGAGGCCAGGCGTCTTCCAAGGTATTATTTGTGTTTTTGGACACGCCGCATAATCGCAAATCAAAAGGATTACTGAACAGACAGAGACGAGGGATACAAAGGCTTTGGCACACAGGCTGGTGGTG
>JABFEB020000104.1:12618219-12631793 GCA_019775895.2 Stomatorhinus ivindoensis
TGCACAGGCTGTTGGGTTTGCTGTGGGGTAGCCATTGCAGCTGGATAGGTCTGCGCAGGCTGCGGAGTTTGCTGTGGGGCGGCTATTGCAGCTGGATAGGTCTGTGTAGGCTGCTGAGTTTGCGGTGGGGTGGTTATTGCAGCTGGGTAGGTCTGTGCAGCTTGTTGGGTTTGCTGTGGGGCAGCCATTGCAGCTGAGTAGGTTGGCGCAGCTAGCTGACATGGTTGTGCAATTGGTGCAGCGGCTGAATAGATTTGTGCAGTCAGTTGACTCTGCTGTACTGTGTTTGCTGTAGCTGAATACATCTGTGCAGTTACTGAGCCATGCTGTGCAGTGGCTGCTGCAGATGGGTAAGACGGTGCAGTGAGCTGACACTGCTGTGTAGCAGCTACTCCCTGGTAAGTCTGCACAGTCGGCTGGCCAGCCTGTGCAATGGCTGCTGCAGCTGGGTACATCTGTGCAGACTGCTGGCTCGGCTGTACAGAGGGCGCTGCAGTTGGGTATGTTTGCACAGTCTGTTGGCTTGGATGTACAGTGGGCACCGCAGGCTGGAAGGTCTGTGCAAACTGCTGACTCTGCTGTACAGAGGACACTGCAGTCGGGTAGGTCTGCACAGGCTGCTGGCTCATCTGTACAGAGGGTGCTGCAGCGGGCTGGGTCTGCGCAGGCTGCTGACTCGGTTGCACAGAGGGTGCTGCAGCCAAGTAGGTCTGTGCAGTCTGCTGGTTTGGCTGTACAGAGGGAGTTGCAGGGTGAAAGGTCTGCGCCGTCTGATGGCTCTGCTGCATAGCGGGCGCTGCAGCCGGATAGGTTTGCACAGGCTGCTGGCTCTGTTGTAAAGAAGGAGTCGCAGGGTGGAAGGTCTGCGCAGTCTGGTGAATTTGCTGCATACTGGATGCTGCAGTGTGGTAAGTCTGCACAGGCTGCTGGCTCTGCTGTAACGAGGGAGCTGCAGGTTGGAAGGTCTGCGCAGGCAGCTGGCCGGCCAGTGGAGGTGGAGCTGTGGCAGCTGTTTTGGGAGAGACCGGCGTCCCAGACTGGAAGAGAACAAACCTGTATTAAGAGCAACATATGAAGGGATTTACACCTACAACTTCAAGCACTCGCTGAAAGAGAAAACTGCTGTTCATCAATAAATCAACACTGAAAAGCTTCCGAACTGCAGCGTGGAGAAGGGAGAAGATGCCCCCGAAAGACAGACATCCATAGACCCAGCCTTCTTCCCTGGAGAGAAGAGTAGGACAGCAAAGGTGGGGGAATGGGGGTAGTGAGCCAATCCTAGTAGCCTCAGTGCACCCATCCCACAGGAGCAGCTGGTAGTTGAGGGGGGGGGGCATGGCCTCTCAGATGGGGAAGAGAAAGCGATGAACCACCATGTTTTATAGACCCTTTTACTGCCAGTGGAAGAGTAAGCGAAGCAGGAACGAAAAGAGGATTCTGCTGCCCCCGCAGGCAGAGCCCAGAGTGGCCCCCCATGCTCGTGGCGCTCAGCCGGACTATAGGTTGTAGAGGCAGGTGATGCTCGGCCTCCGTCCTCTAACCTACCGTGACACCGGGCCTGTTTCCACACGCTAACTCCACGCGCTGCGGACTCAGAGGCGCCTCGTCACTGCACCTGCGCAGACGGCTGGGGCTCTCGTCCCAGGGCCGGCAGTGAGAGCAGCTGGGGGCCTCCCTGTGGCCAAAGGGGGGCCGGCGTGGGCCTCCGTCAGGCGAGCTCGGAGTGAGGGGTGGGCCGTGTCTCTTCATGCTGATGATGTAGTGCAGAGACTTGTGCAGGAGGGTGAGTTCTGGGCTCTCAGGGGTGCCCCTACTGGTCGTGATGGGCGGGGCCCCACACAGGGAGGACCTGCAGCCGGCCCAGGCCCCGCATTGGGATATGCGGGATTCGCAGCAGGGCAAGCCAGCCGCGTACCGAGATGTACCGGGGCTCGGTGGGGAACCCAGGTCCGAGTGGCGCCGAGCCAGAAGTTCGGCCGGGGATGGGTCCACAGAAGAGTCACTATGGCGACGGGCATCCCAGTGCAGCAGGGAGGGGTGAAGCAGCAAAGGGGGCTCCAGCAGGGCAAAACCATGGCATGTGGGGGTAGACTCTGAGGAAGACGTGTTCTCATCCGCAGTCCCGTGCCCTGGGTAGCAGCGGCACGGCGGGGGCGTTAAGGGACGGTACGTGGGGCTCAGGTGAGCATCGCACCGCACAGCTTCCACCCAGGAGGCGCTGGCACGCCTGGCAGAGAGGCAGCCCCCCGCAGGCGGGCAGGCGCTACGGGCGTCAGACGGGGGGGGCTCCCAGATCACACAGGGCACGCTGGAACGGTGCTGCTCGCACAGCAGTGGGCAAGAGAGAGAAGCGTCAAGGTCGCTCTGCGAAAACGACACGGCTGCACCAGCCGCACCGATCTGAGCACGGATCTGCTGTGGGGCTCCGACTGACATCTCAGAAAAAGCGGAGGAATTCATTCGTGCCTCACTGCAGGAACGAAGATGGCGGTGGGCGTCTGTGGGCGCGAGGCCAGCTCAGACGCGCACACAGAGATTGACACACAGAGCAGGAGAAAGAGACGGCGACGAACCTGTGGGGCGGGGGCAGTAGGGGCCTCTGGGAGCGACTGGTAGAGGGCGCCTCGCTGGCTGCCATGGGACCCCAGACCACTGCCGAAGGTGCTGTCGGCTGTGAGTCACACAGACACATTCGGGACAGAAGACACTCTGCATGTTAGTCACCCAGAAAAACAACAGGGAAAGATGTGGCCCGAACAGAGGAATGAAAACCTGACACCCAAACCCGCGTTTTGTGGTGGCGAGCCGTTTACGGTCTACTCACACGCTCACTCGGCCTGATCATTGAGTCGTTTTGAAAGACGATACAGACAAAGAGGCGACTGGCCACAGCGAGCGGCTCCCTACGAACAACTTCTCCTGGATCTCTCAACCCGCACCAGCAAGTGCAGATCGCAAGACACGCCAGGGCGCCAGTAACGCAAAGCAGTTAAAGGTTTCAAGATAACAAAAGAGCTTTAACTATCACCCATGGTGGACGAGCATGCAGCACAACTACGTTGACCATGTAATCCACGTCAGTAGAGACACTATGAGCTACAGGTTTTAACTACTTTAAAACTGAAAAGCTCCTGTGCTCAGCTGAATTGTTCAGTTTGTCTGGTACTTTTACTGGTTTGCTTCCTTGATTGAAAAACTCATCCAGCTATTAACATTAGTGACAAACATATGATTACAGGAGACTGACCAATCAGCACACAGAAATCAGTGCTTACGTGAAATCTGGGTCCGTTTAATTGAAATGGTTGAATTGGTACTTCATAAACCCTATCGTAGCTCATAGTGCCACTCCTGACATAGATTAGATGGTCACCCTAAGCACAACAGATCTACCCCCTAAAAATATATAAATCACAAATAAATTGAATAGCGTAGTGCAGGTAAGGTAGATGGACGGCTTGTAAATGTGGGAGGTGCAGCGATGGGCTGGAAATGGTTTGGCGAGTCCTGTGACCTGCCTCAAGTGTGGGTCAGGGGCGGCAAGGTCTGCAGAGACGCTTAGGCAGCTGAAATGTCACAGATATTAATCTAACTGGAGAGCGAAGTGTGCAGCCAATACACAGACTCTTATAGGGGGATGAATGAATGCGTGTGTGTGTGTATATACACCCACACACATACACACACACACACACACACATGTAGATACACATATTCAAATAGATTTGAGTCATTTTAGAACATTTGAATCTTTTGGGCACTGGACATTTTGAATGTGCCTGTGTATATGACAATGCACACGCAATGCCTCACTTGTAACAGAGGTGACGCTGGCGGGCAGCTTGCATTGCCGGGGATGCTGGTCAGCCTCTGGCTCTTCAGGCTCGGGGGGGCCGCCGTGTGCCACTGGACCGTCAGTCTGCTGGGCTGGAGCGCCCTCCGCTGGTCGCTGTGTGTCCCTGTCACATGCCGGCACATTACGCTCCCTCTTCCACTTAATCAGCGACACACGGTCCCTTATGGACTTGCCCACGATCTTGGCGTCGCTGTCATTAAAGAAGCCGGACTCCACCTGTGGGGTGGGGGGGGGGACGACACACGGAAGACAGGTGTCACCAAGCGGCCGGGCCCAGGCACCATACGGCACACTAGCACCACCTCCTCACTGCACCAAAGAACTTTAATATTTGCTCGATGGCAGAGAGAGCAGGCTGACTCACTGTGCTATTAATCGATACTTTTAGCAGAGCTGTCAGCAATTACTGTCCAAGCTTCGTCCCCCATTTTCACATGCAAATAATTGCATAACCTCTAATTAAAGCTGGGGAATTTCCCTACCCAGATGGGACAATAAGAGGCAGACAGGAACTATAGTGTACTAATCCCCCCCTCCCCCCCAGGAGGCCTGACCCATCCTGAGGTATTGTGACAACACGGGGCAGCAGCAGAGGCAGCCCCAAGCCCCCCCAACGCCTGGTAAGAACGGCCCTCACTCGGGATTGCAGAGGAGGAGGGGGAAGGCTCTGTGAGGCACGCCACCTCTGCATGAATAGTCACATGTAACCCTGGGCCAATCAGATGCTACTTCACTGCCTTTCTGAGCTGCTGCTTCACTCTCTGAGCATGTGGGGGATTAAAGACCCCAGCGGCCCGTGACGGCCGCTCAGGCGGCTGCTCATTAATAAATTATTAAACACACCAGTAATAAAAATCTCCTGTAGTCATTTATGAAATATTCAGCACCCAGCATCGTTTCAGAATCAGGAATGAAGATACTCTCAACCCCGCAAACATAAAGCAATGAAAGAAAAACAACACAACTGGCAGAAGTCACTGTGATTCCTTGTTATCTCAATCTGAGTGAAAGGCAAGTGAAAGATTCTTGGAACTCAGAAAGAAGTTATCAACCTCAATCTGGATCAGGGCACATTCTTGGTCCCATACGAGGAAGCTGTTTGCACACGTCTTTTGCTCAAGATCATGGTGTGGGGGGGGGGGTGTTTGGCTTCTTACCTTGTTTGTTCATTTTCTCGTAAACAGACAGTTTTTTCTAATTTTAACAATAGAGCGTTTGATAAAACGAAGCCGAGTCAGAGAGACAGAGTTATGTGGCTCCCGGATGCGGATGGTGCTCAGAAGACCTGTCTAGGGCAGTTTCTGCTTACGGAGTCCCCTGAGATGCAGAGGTCACGGCATTGAGTACTTGAAGAAGCTCTAGGTTTAATGATGTGACAGAATATCCACCCTGAAATACAGAACATACACTGGCTGGCAAAAAAAAACAAATACCTATAATAAAGATCTCATATGTGCACCCACCATTTCCTGAGCAACACCCTCGGGAACTTCCTTTTCCAGGTCAAAGGTGAATTCGATAGCGCCGCTCTCTTTATATTTCCCTTTCAGCTTCTTGGGATCTTCAACCCAAAGTTTCAGGGCTATAGAGGATTTCTTGCCGTCATCCTCCTCTGCCAGTTCGACCCGGACTCCAGTGTCCTCCGCGAAAAATGCGTGGTTCAGGAGGTCTTTAATGGAAAATCTACATCGACAGATCACATCGTAGACCGATCAGAAATGGTGGCCGTCGTTAATGCTGCTTGAAAAAACTGCTGGTAGAGTCAAAAACTGGAGAAACAGATATTCCCCCATTTGGAACATTTATGGGCATCCAATACATTTCATATGTGCAAGACTGTGATCACACACCATTCAGAAATAACAGGGCCGTCTGTCATTATCAGACTCACCTCTCCTCCTTCTTCTGGCAGATGCATTCCCCGATAATTTCCTTAATTTCTGGATCTGTCACCTTGTTGTAGCTTGCGGGTTTCACCCCCTGGGAAATGGAGACATATGAATGGGAGTAAAATGCACACGGAGAGCTGAAAATCTGGCAGGCTGCTGGACGGCGGCACGCAGACAGGAAGTGACGCGTGAAGTTTGTCCAGAAGCCCACCGCCCTTCTGCATGAAGGCTGGCTTGGGAACCCAGTGAAGGGCCACACAGCATCCCTTCCCACTTCAGGATCGATAAGTAGATTCTTGCATGGTATCAGGCTGCAGTATCCAGCCCACGTGACTTGTCTCTTTCTCTGTCACATCAATGTACAGTTCCAAACGGAAGTCTGATCGCTTTACCAGTCCCTAACTCTCCTTCCCACCCAGAACATTTACTTCCATCGTGTAGGTTTTATGATTCTGTAACCATGAAGTGATTCCTTGTTACTGGTTGGTGTGATGTGAGGTGTGAAGTCGGAGGGAAAGTCATTTGGTCACCACAATGTAATGTATACCTGGAGCACTCACACACACACAAGTTTGTAATTATATCTTTGTGGGGACTTACCATTGATTTCTGTGGGGAGAACTGTAATCCCTACATTAACCTCTACCCAGCCCTAAACTTAACCATAAATAACCAAACAATATAATTTTGGCATTTTTAGTTTTTTGACTGCAGTCACTATGTGGGGAAAATAGTTCACCAATGTTCAAATAACAGGTTTTTATTACATTATGGGGAACACTTCGTCCCCACAATGTAATATATACATTATTCTCTCTCTCTCTCTCTTTCACACACACACAGTACTGTAAGAGTGACGGTTAACCCCTAACTTACACTGGTGACCTTCCGGTAAATCTGGGCAGCATTCTGGCACTCTGAGTATGGGTATTCCGAGGTAGCCATCTCCAGCATACACATGCCGAAGGCGTACACGTCCACGGATTCGTCGTAGTGCTCCTCGTACATTTCTGGAGCCATGAATTCAGGGGTCCCTACAAAGCAGTTAGATAACCGATTAAAAACACAAGCTACCTTCGCCTTCCACTCCGTCAGTGCATGAGAGAAGCATAGCACAATCGCTCAGCTTCGGTTCATCGAAAGGACTCCCTGCGTACAATATGAAGTGAGTCATTCAAGTAAACATCATGAGCCACAGAGGCAGAGACAGGAAAGCAGGTACGACGTTCACTCACCTATGACACTTTTGGCAAAAGAGGCTCTCTTCAGCGTGGCCAGGCCAAGATCTCCGATCTTGACGGAGCCGGTTGGGCCGGTGATGAAGATGTTGTCGCACTTGAGGTCCCGGTGAATGATGGGCGGCGTCCTGGTGTGGAGGAAGTGCAGGCCTTTCAGGATCTGCCGACACCAGCTTCGCAGGACCTTGGGCTTCATCACCTTGAACCTCTTCAGGTACCTGCAAGGACACCAGCAAACGGAGCCGATCGCTATCGGTCCGATCCCCTCTGCGGGCCCATGACCCGCTGGCACCCTCGAGCGGACCCCGGCTCACGTTTTTAGCGTCCCTGACGTCATGAGCTCCGTCACCAGCACAATGCACTTCTTGCCCTTGAGTGGCGACTCCCAGAAGTCATAGAAGCGCACAATATTGGGGTGCTGAAGGCCCTTCAGCATCTCGGCCTCCTCTTTGAACCTCTGCCGCTCCACCTTGGACAGCTTGCGGTCCTGGGACAGGAATAACCCACACGGCTCATTAGCCTCTCGAAGCACATGCTTCTTAACTTGGAAACCTGGCGTTAAGCCCACCAGCTGGGCTTGTAGTGGCTCAGACTATTAGATGCAGCGATCAACTCCGGACGAGGGATGAGGCTCCAAGTAGCCGCCCAATGGAAGCACTAGCTTGGGTGAGGACCTATTTGGGTGTGGCTGCACATGGAGGGGTCTGTGTCGCCCCTTTGAAATAAAAATGCTAGCGACTTGAAACAGAAACCTTGAGCTCACACAGACGCCGTGAGATGATGACCATAGCTGGCTGGCGAGGATACTGTCATTAATGGCTGCCTTGGCTATTAATCAATATTGTTTTAATGTCTCACGAGGGTAGCTAACTTTGGGGTGGGGGCAATTTTATTCACGTTCAATACTTGACGTGTCAACTGAGCTTGAATGATTCTTATTAAAAAAATTTAAAAAACCAGCTGACGCTCGCAAGGATGAAAGGGTACTCTGGATCGATATCACTGTCCAGTGCCATCAGTTTGCAACTGCATAAATCTCAAATCTGCTGACAGCAGGAAAAGCCATTATCTCTATTACTTTATGGTTCTCCGGCACTGATCTTTAAACGTAGGGCCATTACATAACCCTGGGGGCAGTGATACCCAACACCTCGCGTTGGGAAATGGGCGCTGAGAGGTGCCACAGACGATAATGTCATACGATGATCTGGTTCATTTTAATTATTTTAAGGGAGGACCAGTGGGTGCGGAAGCAGTGAACATAAGCACCTCCCCCCCTCCCCCCGGAGCAGTGCTGACGGAGCAGTGCATGGAGACCACCACTGCAGACCTCACCGGAGCTTTCACCAGTGTCCAAAAAGGCAGTCGGTATAAATAATGCAAGGCTGCAATGGATCCATTTTGGCCCGCCACAGGTCGGTGCAGGCCGGCCTGTGGCTGGTGTCCAGAGATGCTGTCAGCACCAGCAAGCACCACGTCAGAATCTCACCGGGGGGGGCGTGAGCATACCGGCTTCTGAAATATTCATAGTCGGCACGCTGGCAGAGTGTGACATGCACAGCACGGACGCACACGGTGTGTATCCAAAAATACATAGATCGATAGGGCTCAGAACATAGAAGGGAACCGTGTTTCATTAGCATGCTTAACTAAATCAGCGCTAACAAGCACCAATGAAAAGAGCAAAGATTTAGCAAGTTATCTGGACAAAAAGATTGTGTACACTAGCGACAAGCGCAAACATGTCACGGCGGAATCAGAGGCATTTCACTTCGCCGTTTGATTAAAACGTGAAACAGATCAATGCCGACGTGCACCGAGCTGGGCGGCAGTGCTGAGCGCAGCACTTGCTGCTCCACGGTCAGGCTGACGGCCCAGAAAATGGCTTGTGACGTTAACAGGAAAGCATCCATAACCGACTTTCCACCGTGTCAGCCCCAAGCCAACGGGCCATTTAGCCCGGCTGCTGTGGCCATGCGCGGGCTCTCAAAGCCGCTCCTCGGTCCATCTCTGGTGGACAGTTCAGGCCGTTTTCTGCCAGCCCCCAGACATTCATCACTGGCCCTGCAGCAGACGGGATGCCAGGACAGGCAGGTCTGTCTTCTCACCACTCGGGAAACACTTTCTGTGGCATCTGATCCCTCCAGCACCCCCTGGCTACACAGAGCTATCGCTGATGCGGTCTCCCTCTGCAAAGGGCATGCCTCCATAACTGTATGCCAGACTATCAAATCGTACCCAGCATTGCGGCCCTATCAGGACCCGGGGATCACATTCTCTCAGGTCGACGGCGATCCTCCATTCAGAAAGAATGTTGAAAGAACACCTGTCATTCCTAAGTGTTCTCCTATCCAAAATGTCACGTGTGACCCAGTCGAACACTCCAGAAGGTGCCATCTCACCCGAGATGTCACACCTCCATCTGGTAGCCTGCTAGCCTGCCATGCACAGGGTGCCCGGGAAAATGCCCTCTTCTGACACATCTCATCACCTCTGCACATCATGCTTCACAACACAGTAGTAACACACACAGGACTTACTCTAACTTGTTTATCTTCCTTTAAGCCCTTATCTGAGAGCCATCATTAAGTGAAACACAGCGGGCGACCACCCATCTTTACAGACGCAGCCCCCCCCCAGTGTGAAACGCAGATGTGGCAGAAAGTAGGGACAGGCTATGACTCATTGCTTGATTCATCATCATGAATAACTTCACACCGCACAGGTGACACCGGCGAGAGCCAACCGTCCACCGTCCACAGGGAGGCTGCGCTTGCAGCAAGGGTAGCATGGGGCGGTATTTTGAGTGTACCACGGTATTTCAGGCATACTGCTGTACTTCGAAAACTGCCCCCCCCTCAAATTTAATCGTGGGGGGAGGGGGGACCCTAACCCCTTCTCAGTGAAATTCATCAAAAATTCATCCAAAATTTCAAAACACCTAAATAGTGCTGCTTTTGAAAATACCACCAAAAAAAACATGTATCATGCTATAATGTAAGGACCATATGGCGCTGTGAAAAATTAGATACTGCCCAAGCCTACGCAAGAATCAAACTTTTTCGAGTCTCCCAGGATAAAGGCTTTGCAGCACGTTAACGGCATAAAACGCCCACATAACAGCGCCGTGCATGTTAAAGGCTGCACCTGAAGCTCACTTGTGCAACCGATCTTTATCATGTCGTTCCGCCTAGGCACGCTTAAATCTCATGAAGCAAGCAGAAGGTGGAATCTTCTCGTCTCCTCACTGGAGCTGAGACAGACGTTAAGCTAGAATGAGGACTCGCCTTAAGAAGGGGAACCGGGAAGCCTGAAGGCAGGGTGCATAAACCCTCCATTTAATGTGTTTGCACTAAATAAAGCGAGAGCTGACTGACAGAGAGCCCGAAGCTCTCATTTAGTTGCCGATTCTGACATCAGAAACCATGACGCTCCAGATTGCCGGGACAGAAACACAGCACACCAGCGGTACCGTCACGGCGACCGACGAGAGGTACTCAAGCTCCAACCTGAAGAATCCAGCCCTGGAAACTAGCCCATCAGATCACGTTACCAATAGCTGCCAGTTAAAGATCCACTCCAACGCCAGCCCATACCACACACGCGAAGAAGTGTCCCTGGGGGATTGTTTCCCGAGACAATAACAAATTCATGTCCCGTGAATCTAGCTGCCGCTGCAACGCATGCAACATAAACATGCAACTGGCAACTTACTTTAGGAAAGTATGTTTTTGACATCACAGGGCAGCATTTTTGTTGCAATAGAGTCTGAGGAGAGTAAAGTTATCATGCACTAGACCAGGCGTAGGGAGGCTGATCCACGGAGAACCTGTGTGGGTGAGGGTTTTTGGGACGACCTCTCAATCAGCCAATCACAGGGTCCCCAGGACAAGATATATTCATTATCCTGTCAATCGATGTTTAACAACTTGAACATGCTTCTATCTGAAAACTGTGCCGTAGTTCATGCACCAGGGGCCCCCATTTCACAGAGGTTGTGGTTTCCCCCATGAAAAAGAAGAGTAGTCAAAGATATGGTGACAACTTGATAAAGAAATCAGGCTTAAAGCAACAGACATTAGAATTTTAAACAAAGGGACAACATACATAATTTCTGAATTTTTGGAAAAACGGCCCTTTAAGATGTTTAATGAACATGCAATGAGCTCTTCTGTAGACTCCAGGCTCTTTATAGTCTGTACTGCATAAGCAGCCATGAAGACAGAAGGGCAGATGGATGAGATGTCCATCTACATTTCTGCAAAACACAGCAACAAAAGGAAAGTAGCACAATCCAGGTTCTGACAAGCCATAACATTTGCAGGTTTTCAGTCTAAAAGAGCACTTAAGCACCCTATTGAACTAATCATGCTTATTTAGCCCCCCCTCTCTCTCTCTATCAGCACTGGGCTCTGACTGCTTAATGAGAACCGGAACACCTGCAGACACTGCAGTCTGAAAGCGCTCGGGTTAACCAGAACATCCTGGTTTTGCAGGCCCATTGGACAGACCCAACAGGGGACATTTCTTAGACGCTGCCCCTAGTGGTGAGGAGTTCACACGTACCGTCTCTTTGTTCCTCCTTCGTGTCACCTGCTAAATCCCCACTACACAAACCAAAGTGAGATTACAAAATCTTTCAAAATAGGGTGTTTGTTTGACAAGCGTCAAAGCGTAGACAGCAACCACATACCAGAAGCTCACAATATTTAACTAAACTGGCTGCTGAAGTACTTAAACAGAATGCATGATGGTGCAAAGGGGATGTGGGTCTATCTCCAGCCAACGTCATGGAGTTCTGTGGCCCAAGCCAGACACGGCATGTGTCGTATCAGAGCCAAGGTGCGCGTCAAGGCACATGAGGTAAACTTCGATGAATAAACACGCGAATCAAAATAACTGTGGCACTATGTAAACCACAGCAATTAGATCCATGCTAAATTATATATCTATTTACAAATCCAAATAGGTACCATCTGCCACTGTTTACCATTCTCTCGGTGTCCTGCTGAAGGAGCTGCTGCATCTTGGAAGACGTCCAAATGTCAGAGGGCAAGTTGACTTCCCCGGCAACCAGGAAGTCGTGCAGGAGACTCCCGGCGCCATCCTGAGCAGAGTCTGGCTTCCCCCCCCCCCCCCCCCCAGCAGAAAGTGCCAAAGGGCCCGCATCAGCCTGGGCCACCTGAACACGGTGCTGCTCGCTCGCGGCAGATGCCAAAAGCCAGTGACCTCTAGTCCACCCTGGCAAGAAAGGAACTTCTTCAAGTGACCACAGGGATGAAGCATCGGGCCAATTTTACGGAAGACCAGATACTGGATCGATGGCCGTACGGACAGACCGAGGGACAGGGCTATGGTGAGCCTGGTACGAGCTGGAGAGCGGCGGGCTGATGGCAGGGAGCGTTTGAAGAGCAGCGCGGCACGCTTCACTGCAAACCCAACGAATTCACTGCAAGCTGCGGTTTCCATTAGAAAACTGCACACATTGCCCAATGTACACAGAAGTCATGGCTGCTAATTGTGGCTGTGAAAGTACCTAGATAAAGATCCCACACTTCATCTCAGCAATACCTTATAATATACAAAACCTCATTCTGTGTGCGCAAAGTTCATCCCGATCCTAAACCAGCATGCTGACTCTGGTCCAAACTTCCCAAGCGATAAATCTTTGGTGAGAGCAAGCAAAGCGACAGGCTGAGTTAAATCATCTGCCAAGCGCCACTTCCCGCTCAGTCTGCCTGGTACTAGTCCCATATGAACGGCTGGTCCGACGCAGAGTGGCTCCGGGGTCTGCCGGGCCCCGGCCGGCCTTCAGGAACCTGGCTGTACGCAGTGGGCTGGTTCTCACTTTGCTGTGAGGAGCGGCACTGAAGCCCAAAGCTGCTCCCTCACTGAGCCTCCTGGACCCAGCAGGGTGGCACGGTCCAGCTGCCCGGCCTTTGTTCTCTCGCTTAAGGGCCCGAAGCCTCTCCCCACCCCCCCCACTCACATGCACAGCCCCCCTCCACAGCCAGCCACACACATAAACCGCAAAATCTTCCCAAAACACGCATGCCTGCCGAACTTCAAAGCGACACCGGCAGCCTTTGGGTTAAAGGAAAACACGTAGCGAAAGTAAATAATGGCAAGTGAATGGAGTCATTGTATATCTGAATGATGATGTATTATTATAGGGATAATGTATAATAATTAGCATCACACACACAAAAGCAAAGAGCACAGTGCTTAAAGTACAACAAATGGTTTCTGGTTCACTCATGAGGGTCTGTGCCCCTGTATTTTATATGAACTGCTTCCAATTCAGACTTAGAAATGGGGGAACATTTGTCAGCCATCTTTATTGCTTTGGATTAAAACAAAACATCTAACAAACGGCTAAATGTTATACACTATAATTTAATTCATAATCAAATAGACTGGGAGACCACAGCCATTTGGAGCTGGATCCATCACTGAATCAATGTGAACAAGTAACACAGCGAAGCAGCACATTCTGCATGTGAGACCTCACAGACTCAGAGACACAGTGAAGCAGCACATTCTGCATGTGAGACCTCACAGACTCAGAGACACAGTGAAGCAGCACATTCT
>JABFEB020000104.1:12632451-12647206 GCA_019775895.2 Stomatorhinus ivindoensis
CTCATCAATTTAACCGAACTGAACAAACAAATGCCAGGCAAAAACATTCCATTCTCTCAGGCACATTCCACTTTAATGTTTTCCTGCTTTATTATTGAACCAATCAACTTCAGAATGATTCCATTTATACATAAAACCAAACACAATTAGCAGGTTACATGGAAAATTGGACCTACTGGCTAGCAGCATATCACCAGGCCATTCCTACAGCACACGACCCTGATTCTCTTATTTCTGCTGTTTGTTTACACGCACTGTTTCCTTGTATTATGTGCACTGTGTTGTTGCTTTGTACTGTTTTCATTCATTGTGTCATTCATTTTTTCCCTTCTCATTTATTTATTTATTTATTTATTCTCCCCCCAGTCTTTATTGTTCAGTGTTATTCAGCCCGGGTTCCTTGTTCAGGTTGTTTGCTGCTTCATAGACGGGCGAAACTTATTACACTTGCATGAAAAGACAATAAAGGGACTCGACTTCCTAAAAGGCAGCCCTCAGCCGTGAGGTGTGCCCGGTTTAAACCGCATTACTTAGGAGCTCTGTCTGCCTGTGCTGCACTTTTTACACCATAGAATGTGAATTTTCTTCTCCAGTAGGTCACCACAGGACAGACTGGCCCTACTCTAAATACTTGTGTGTGTGTGAACACACACACACACACACACACCTGTAATAACTATCAACCAAATAATACCGTCCAAAAGCTGAATCTGGGGGTTAAATGGACACAGAACGGAGTCGGCACACGTCACACGTCACACGGCAGTATTCAGAGCAGCGGCCGGCAGGCAGCCCCGCGTGTCGTCGCTGGGAGCCCAAACAGCGGAAAATCACAGACGTGCCCTCCTTCCCGCTGCAGGAGTGCCACGGAGGGGGCGCCCTCCTCTGCACCAGCGCTGGCATGAGGACGAGTCGCGGCTGTGGTACAGAGCGGGCGGCAGGCAGCGGGCGGCGGCCAGGGGAGACCCTGTAGCTCTCAGCGAGGACCACTGATCACGCTGCTCCCCGAGCAGTACAGGGGCACATGGTCCGCCGTCATGACTGATGGACGCTGCTGAGATGAGTGCAAAGAACCGACATATTCTGCTAGCCTGAAAAGCCCACGTTAATCAGAAAAACAGTGGTGCGGCCACACTGCATTAAATAGAATG
Organism: Stomatorhinus ivindoensis; assembly: GCA_019775895.2. NCBI lineage: Eukaryota > Metazoa > Chordata > Actinopteri > Osteoglossiformes > Mormyridae > Stomatorhinus > Stomatorhinus ivindoensis. The sequence continues at coordinate 12,633,603 of JABFEB020000104.1, forward strand.
CTACAGGCACACGGGGGCTCTACAGCGGGGGCCCTGAAGGGGGCGCAGTGGGCCTGCTGATGTAAATTGAAGTCTGCAACCCGGTCTCACACCCTTGGCTGCCTGCAGCTCACTGTGACCCTGACTGGTTATTCAAAAAATGGAGACATTATGAGATGTAAGAGATACCATATTGAAGCTATGAAACTATATTGGCCAGATGATTTGGTAATGGACGGTGAAGATGGTGGGCAGTGAAAGGCTCCCAGCCCAGACTGTATGGATGCCATCGGGACAGTGACAGTCTGAAAAGTCCCATATTGTAGACAGTAGATCTGCGACGGCCGACACTGGTAAGGGAAGTTGGTCAGCATGGTGCCTTTCTAGTAGAATATATCGCAAAACCCCCCCAACCCCACCAGAAAAAGAAACCTCGCCGACCGCCTTGGTTGCACCCCCTCCCCCGACATGGACTCTAATGCCAGCTTCCCGATTTAGCCACGTCCTCTGTGAGCTGCACAGCGTATTCTGGACTCTCTAACGTCGAGGAGAAACGTTAATTTCACCTGCGTGACTTAGCACATCTATTTTAAAGCAGAAGAGAGGAGCACTATTTTAAGCTGACAGGAGATCCCCATGCCTAAACGCCCCCACCCCACCCAACACCGGAGTATCGCCCCATCTCCCCAACTCAACTCCAAGCACACAGCACTCTGCTTAACTGTGGATGTCAGCAGCAATTTGTAGAACGTGCTAGCCAAAAAAAAAAACTACTCGTTTTTCTCTTCAAGGATGATTTAACATCTTCAAGAGCACCATTTTCAGACTGACTGCACCTAAGACGTTATCCCCTTTACAGCTATTTAATTTTGGCACTTTAAATTATTAATTTAACAAAAACGTCTGTCTTAGCTAAAAATAAAAGCTGCATCTACGGCCCCAGGTCTGCTATCTTATCAGTCTCGGTTGAGATACAGAACCCGGACGTTGGATGCTACCTGGCTGAAGGGCCACATGTGAAGGAGCCACAGATGGACTCGATCTCCCCGCTTCAGATACCCCGTTTTAGCTGCAGAAATCAGAAAGCGTGAAGCATAGCAGAGCACAGCTCAGCACTAGCACAAGGCCAAATGTGTCCAGAACCGCTTCCACCGCATGACTCCTAGGACAAACAAGCAGCGAGCCGAACACGGGTCGGCGGTTCTGAGAGTAACTGGACCCACCGGTCCCTTTATCGCTAAGGTTGTATAGCAGCTGTGAAAAGCAAGGATATTTCTTCAATGCATCGAAGCGGAAGGGGTCATTTCTACCCCTGACACTGTCAATAAACTACACCAATTTCCTCCAACTTCCCAGTGAATCATCTTAACTTCCCTCTCTGCCACACTGATCTCTGCAGAGGATGCTAAGCTAACCACAATACGGCGACCTCAGAGCCAAGTGGGACCCACTCCAACTCACACCCCAGAAACCCAGCCACAGGGAACGGGACCGTGAGAGAGTTGGAAATGACTCCATTTAATGGCCATTTCCCAAAACAATGTGCACGATCACATATGTACGTCATCTCAGCCTCTCATAAAAGTCCATAATACACCCTAACACTGACAGCAAACTGTGGACAAAAAGATGCTGCCCTAATCCAGTAACTAACAGTCATCTAGTGCAAGACACCAGGGTCTAAATCTTAATCAGACAACAGTATGTGAAAAAAATCTTCCCACAGTTTGGGAGCATTTCAGTATCGCATCAGCATTTCACTTTCCTCTAGCTCTCCGAAGGACAGCAAAGTGACCAATATGAAATTAATCATGTTAAAAAACAATCTATAAGAGTGCAAAGCTGAAGGCATATACAGGGCTGAAAGAAAACTTTAAAGTAATGAAGAGGCAAATGTGACTATTACTCACTGTATATATATTAAGAAACAAGAAATCATAAAATTATCGGGGAAAGAGTGCAACCTTGTAACTATACCCCATTTTGTGAGGTTCTGCAACAGATCCAAAAGTCAAAAGTATAATGTGAAACAATGTGCCAATTAATCTTGTTACATAAATGGAAAATCATTTCATATCACACAATCGTCTGGGAACTAGCCATGCTTTACAGAAACAGTTACCATTTCTTAGGTATTACTTGTCGTTAAAGTATCTATCACATAACTGTCAACTGTTACCAAAACAATCATTACTGGTTCAAACAGGCATTCCCAAAGAAAATTGTTTTATCCTTTCTTATTTAAAAAATAAGCAGTGTAAATTATGTTGTGTTTACAGAACCCATGACTTCAAAGTTTTTCAGGACACATGACTGTGACCTCAATGGATACATGAAATATTAAAAACACCTGTTATGCATGTTAAAAAAATACATAAACAGCCATTTAAGTGGAATATTTTGAGCCAAATAAGGTGGTAAAATGTTTCATAGTGCACTTACTCCAAAGCCATGTACTGGGTAAGTGGTTGGAATATGGATGGATGGATCACCCTATTAAATTCCCTACCATTGTAACAAAGCAGCATTTGTTAACTGCAAAAGATCGAGGTGTGTTTGGAAGCTTATCATGCACAGTTAACTTGTAAATTGACTCACACCATGAAATACCTTCAAATCTGAAAGGCTAATGGTTACCTGAAGCTCACACCAGGCAACTTCCACCCAGGTTTCGGTGTCTAGTCCTTTGTAGACAGTCTTGAAAGACCCCCTTCCTAGTTCAATGTCAAACTTGAGGAATCTCCCACCGGGGGATGTGGAGACAGCTTTCATTTCGGCCTCCTCTTCGTTCTCGTCGCTGGTGGCCTTGCCAGCGCCTTTCCCGTGGTCGGCGGACGCCGCATTGACATCGAGCCGGCCTTTCTCCTTCTCCACGTCCGCGGCGACGCTCTCCGTGGGGCTGCCTTTCTGTCCGCCCTGGCTCTCGGTGCTGGAGCCCTCTAGCAGGCACCGATCGGCCCCCATCGTCCTGTCCACAACCGTGCGCAGATTTATGCTGCCTATTTTGCTCCTGCTCTCGCATTCCGGCGCTTCGAAGGCTTGCTCGTCGGAGTCGGAGAACCACAGGGTCCTTCTTATAAACCGCTGGCGCACGATCCTCCGGTAACTGGACGGAGGGTAAGCACTAGGGTCGCTTCCCCCCCTCGGCAACGCCGAAGTATCCATATTATTGACATTGCTGTCACTCGTGGCTTCGTGCACCTTAACGCTCGGCTTGCATCCCGAGCTTGGGCATTCGTGTCCCAGCGGGGGCTCCGAGCTGGATTCGCTCCCCGCTTCCATTTCACCTGAAAATGTTCAATATTTATCAGCGACGACCCAGGGTCGCATCGCGACGCTCGTCACCCTCCCGGTACCAGCAGCAGCGACGACCGGCCACGGAGTACCTGCAGATACGCCTACTGACGCAGTTCAGCAACATGGGGCATCACCAGAGCTGCTCCATCGCATCCAGCACGGTCGGCGAGAGGAAGATGCGCTGTGCTCATTTATACTCTTCATGAAAGAAACACGGAGACGGCCATGCTGACGCTTAGGAAGAGCTTTGCTCCCCCTTTAATTCTGCAGATAATCCCCATTCCGGTTCAGCCATGTCGAAAACGCACCGATGAATCACCTACGATTTTGCAGCGAAGTCAGTAACTGATCACTTACAATCCGTCACCTTCCGTAACCGCTAACTAGTTACAACGAGAAAGCCCGATGAAGCTCACAACAGATTGCAAGCAAATTGCCCGTAAGATAAAACGGCTCATCATTAAGTAGTTGGCTCGCCATCTACAAAGCAAGCACACGTAGCTAAATATGATATAGGTACCATCTCTCGGTTCTCCAATCGGCTATAATATTTAGACTAATGGCTGGGTCTTTTATGCTGGATTTTTCACGTGTATTTTTTAGAAAGGCTGGGCACTTACAACACGCGCCGAGATAAAGCGTTAAGTGACCCAAAGGAGCAGAAGTGAGCGGCTCCCAGCATCGACGGCTGGCCGCTAGCCGTCAGGCAGCTCCTTCCCTCTTCCACGCTTTAACCGTAGGAGGCTGCGGACGTGCGTTGAAAGAAAAAAAAAGGCGAAAATCAGTCGCGGATTCCTCTTGACCTTTATACTATAATCTTTTTAATAATCCTTGTCATAAAGATGGAAGTCACTCCACTTGCAAGGCGTGTATCGCTTTCAGCTACCTATAGGTAGCCAACGATATAATCCAAAGAAAGAGGCAGAAACAGATTTGATCCCAGCATCTAAACTGCGGTTATGTATTTTCATCCGTAACAAACTACCCATCTGAACAGAAGTGCCACAGAGCTCGCAGACCCTTTTTTGTGGAAAATAAGACAATCAATGAGCGCCGCTCGTGTCTCAGATCCACCTCACACACGGTTTCCACTCCCCTAGCAACCAGGGCTCGTGCTTCCGCCCGCAACGCCCGCTTTATGATAACGGGAGGGGGCATCACGCACCCCCCCCCCCACCGCACTGTACACCCGGCCCGGCCCCGACCTGGGCTCACGGAAGAATCATATGTCCCGCTTCGTCCGCGCAGTTTAAAGATTTCCTCCCTCCCGTTTTGGTTTTATTATTTTAGACCACTAAATGAGAGGAATATTAGATATAGAAGAGGGTTTCGATATAGATTATTGAAGAGGGTGGCAACTCTGTATTAGGCTACAAAGTCCATGAAAACTAAAACCATGAAAGTAATCCCCCATAACAGGGTATAATTGCATATGCTGTTCATACATAGTTTTTTCACACAAAAAAAGAAATCAGGGTTTCTCTCAATACTTTTTTCACAGTATTCCTGAAATGACAACGCGCATTAATAAAGGAAGGAAAACAGTAAGGATAAAGTTAAAACATATTTTTAAGACAGGGCTGAAGTGCTCACCTGGCATACCGGGCACTGTCCCGGTGGACCGATGTTATGTGGGCCGGCAAAATTAATCGTGAGGACCTCCCGCTCGGCAAAATCTATCGCTCAACAAGTTTAAGGACGTCTTTATTTAATAGGTTATCTAACTATAGAACAGTTAGAATATAATAGCTACCTGAAATATCTTTAAATGGCCATATTTACATACTCTACATATTTTATGCATGCAGTATGTAAAATGTGTTTGTCGTCTATCACACAATGATTCGTTATAATTAGCTTTTCAATGCCGCATATCCAGGTGAGAACTTCGCTTTCTCGGTGTATTTGTTGCTTTTCACAAAACATCTGCTTTGTTATTTATCAGTTAGGCTTTTTTTGGTATTGCATGCTGACTTTAAAATACAAGAATAAAAATAAAGTAAATGTAACTTTATAATTACGTTATCATTAAACGTTATATATAGGCCTAACGTTATAATTAAACCTATCAATACAAGAAAATAGAATTTTAAAAATAGAATAATAATTTGTCTCAAAATATTTTAAAATAACCCATCCGACAATGATAATTAATGCAATGATAAATCATTTGTTAAAACGTTTGAATTGTTAATTATGAATGCGCATCTTATATATCAATATAAGTATAAATGTTAGCTCAGACTGCACTCACACTTAAATCCAGATTTCTACAGACACCTGTCGTTGATGCAACAGACGGCAGTATGTAGTGTTAAGATGAGGGTTCTGCCGGAACGCCGCTGTGCTGTCACAGAAGGTTCTATCCTTTTTTGGACGTTTATTTACCCCTATAAATTTCTGTCAAAGAAACAGGAAGAACGTTAAGAATAGTATCAATAAAGTATGTGCGTGGTGCACTGGTTAGACGTTAGGTAAACATTCAGGGAGTTTTTACCTGGACTAAATCACTAAATTACTTTCAATTAAAGTGTTGGGGCTGGCATGGATATTACATGTAATGTACAACACACACACACACAACCTAAATTCTTAAATTTAAGTCTTAAAACTTATTTAATTCTCATACTGGCATTAAAATATTTTGACGGATTTGGAATTTCTGTGTGTATTGTGATATGTTTGTACTACATACAAGACTGTAGTTTAAATAATGAAATTACTACATAGGGAAAATGGTTCACATATGCCCTACTTTAAATTTACCCTACTAGAACAAAATAATCCACTGAATCAAAAATGCTGCATCAATTTACAGTCGCTTTATTGTTATAAGGTTGAAAATTATTAAGTAGCTGAAAGAAGACATGGAATTATTGAAATAGCCAATTTACTATGTTTAAGTTAGTATCTGTATTAAGGTTAATTTGTTTATTTATTTATTTAAGGCGGGGACTAAATCAATCTGCACAGAGAAACTCAGCCTTCTTAGCAGAGTCACATTTATCTTATTTTTAGTGGCCAGTAATTTTTAACTTCGTAATAGCCGGCTAATAACTGGCCTAAAAAACAATATACAACATGTCTGACAAACCTTGTTTTAGAAACTATTGCTGAGGGTAGCCGTGGCTGTACCTTTTCTGTGCAGTAGGCGGCACTGTACATCTCAGAAACAATGCAACACTATCGGCAATAGTTAAAACAAACTTTTAACATGTCATGATTAGACATTTAAAACATATGATAAAACGTTATATGAGCAAATATATTTAGGTCCTAGTAGTATGCTTCTTTTAAACAAGAGATATTAATGATGTACAGAAATAGGAAAAAATAACTAAATAAATACGGCACGATATAGAATAAATAATTTGTTCATCATTAAGCGGCTCCTAACAACTAAACCCTAATCTACGAAAACAAGGTAAAGGTAACTGAGTAAGTTGGACTTTATGAATATAACGCCGCTGGTGACGAGTCTTCACGGAGCGCAGCGCCTAACGCCCCCTAATGGAAGAAGAGGTGTTCAGCGCCATCCTGTCCGCCGGTCTCGCTTATGAAAACCTTCGGGGAAAAGCCATTTTTGGGATTTTTCTAGATAAATACACTTAACCAGCTAGGTTGTTTAAAATACTAACGGTGGTTATGTCTGCGGGAAGCATGGAGATGAACGGCGACGCCGATGGAAACGCCGGGGCGGAGGTAAGATGCTGTCGCCACAAAGGCGGGATCTGTGCATGGGAAGCTAAGAGGCTAGGGGAGCGTGTAAAGTCTAGCCGGTTATGGGATTAGGTGAATAGAAATATCTTCATTACGATCTAGTGATAAGTAAACAACATTATCGACATGCCGACAGGCTTCCTTTAAATAACGACGCTCTTAGGTCTGTATTAGCGGCTGTTATTGATTGTAACTGCATTCTGCCGCACCGTGCCTGCTTCCTTAACCAGCCCTTTGCGGACACTCGCAAACTGATTAGCGTATAACTTTGGGATATTGTAACGGGGATATACACCGATAACTTACGTGGGTGGTTTTTAACCGCGTGGGCTTTCTTAATTCACCAATTTAAGATGGATGTTTGTCTGCTCGGTATTAGACACACGTGTGTAAGTGCGATAATGAGGTATTGTAGGTAGAAAAGGCTACAATTAAATACTATGTACCTGGTACAGTTAGATCAGTTTAAAAGCGAGCTTATCTCTGTTATAGCATAGGTTGAACACTAGGGGATCACATGTCATCCTTTTTTGAATGAGATAAAGGATAGAAAATTCCACTGTTTGCCTCCGGATGTTACTTTAAACGTCATACAGATCCCACCGCGGCTTCGGCTCTGCGGAGAGAGCACGTTCTTCCTGTGTTTCGTGGGTTTCTTGCTTGTACTCGGGTTTTCCCCCACAGCCGAAAGCAGTGTTTTTCAAGCCAGTCCTCGGGAGCCTCCAGACTGTCCACATTCTTGCTCCCTTCCGGGTCCTTCCATACCCGTACTTTCATGTTCTTGATTGGGAGGGAGCAAAAACGTGGACTGTCTGGGGCTCATTGAGGATTGGTTTGAGAAACACTGGTCTGAAGCATTCAGGTCTAGCACAATCGGTGTCTCTAAATTTACTGCAGTGTCCTGATTTTAACATGACTCCACATGCATTGCTAAAGATGCATGACTTAAGAAGCACTACTAAGTTTATCCCGACTCGTCATTGATTCAGGAGGTTCTTGTTTTACGATTTTATCTATAAATAAATATATATTTTTATATTTTATATATATACAATTTTATATATAGATAAACCCCCCAGAATTAATTTAGAAGATGACCTTCAGTGTCTCGCTTAATCATCTTTAGGTCTAGGTGCATTCTTTGTACCTAATGTCAGGTTGCCATGGATTGCTGTTCTGGCACCCCCTACTAGAGGTGGGCCATATCATTCGCAATAATATCGGTTAAAAAAAATGCCCGAGAAAAAAACAATATATCATGATATGTTCATTTCATGGCGTAAATACTTCACACCATTACGCAGCGGATTACGCTCACATGCGGCAAAAAAATATTAGTTATGGCTGGTAGCGGTACTGCTGAAGAATTAATTCCCAAAATGCAGCTACTTCAGTGGTGTGGAATTATTTTGGATGCCGCGTATCTTTCTCGTGTATTTTCAGTTCATAACTCGCTGAAATCTTATTGTAGAAACATGAAGAAACGCTGGCTAAATCCGTAATCTGTCTTCTTTTCAAAACGTCAATTGTCGGAAGTATTAAAGTTTTTAAAATGAGGTTAAATCGGCGAAAAAGTAAACCATGTCACCTTACTTTGTTTTACCTGCATCGGGGGCGTGTAGCGCCGCTCTCAGCCGCTATTCACATTCTAATTAGCCGCATCAGCGCGTATTCCAATCGCATTCGCGTGGCAATTTGATGAACGACGCAACGGTGAAACGCAAACCAGATACATCCCCATCAGCGCCATAAAAGGGGGGAGGGATGTGGACAGGTGTCAATGGCTCATTCATACACATGAAAGTTGCTACATACTCAATGGCAGGAGACCAGAAATAGTGACATGAGACAGCTTTTCCTTATTTATTTATCCAACTGAATGTTGCAACTACATCATTTAGTCATCTTCATGTAGCCAAAGCTTTGGTGATCAGATATCTGGGATCAAAACAAACTTACACCATTGCTTACTATGTACTTTTATAATGTTTCTGCAAGTGTGACAAACTGCATTTTGCAATGTTAAATTACAAACTTCACATAAATCTGACATATTTACAAAGTACACTAAGATTAAGATGAATTGAATGACAAAACAAATATATAAGAAATAATTTATTTGCCATGTTTATGATATTTAAAGAAATGTGTGACCATGCCCCAGTCACACTTATTTTTTGTTGATTGTTACACTAATGATCAAAAGATTTGAATATTTTCATTTCATTTTTTTTGTGAACACAGTAAACCTTATATTTTGTGAACCTTACATTTTGTGGTGGATTTTATTTGTTATACTATTTTTGTTTTATACAGACTTTCAATTCAAAGACCATTTTAATAAAAAAAATTAATTTTACTTTAAATACTTTACTAAATAAAACTAACTTGTGCAATATATATGTTTATCCTCCTGGGTCCCGGGCTTTTGTGTGGTCTGCATGTTTTATTTCCGATAGATCTTTGGGATCAGTAGCACCTCAATAGTCACGAAAACCAAACATAATTTTTTTGGACAATTAATAGTTTTAAACTAAAAATGATGTCCTTATATAAAGACGTAGGGTCTCAGGAGGTTAAGTTTTTACAGAATATTTTAATGTAACCTATTATGTTTATGCTGTCAAAAGATTAGCACGCATTTTTTGTTATACCGTCAAATTTATCGTTATCGTCAGAATACTCGAAATCATCGTGATATTGTGTTTGGGCTATATCGCCCACCCCTACCCCATGCATTCTTTTCTTGGGCTTATGTGTTGCATGGAGTTTGCTTGAAATCCTTTTGGCTGAATTTGTCATATGTGGGTGTTAATTGTCACCAGTTTGCATGTTTGTTGTGCTAAATAGGGTTTGGTTTGAAAAACTTCAGTTTCACTTTCAATTTTCAGTTTCATTATAGGTTCACAGAAGGTCAGTCCTATTCACCATGAAATATAAGTAAAAAAAAAAGAAATATAAGAAAAAATATATATTACTAATATGTACACATCTTACATGCATCCATTTATACATCAGTCCACCCATATTATACATCAGTCCACCCATTTATACATCAGTCCACCCATTTATACATCAGTCCACCCATACAACGGTAAGTCACTCACTTTCTGTCCAGCACATTCATTTAGTGATTGTTTGGATTGTGGAAATTATCTGGTCAGTAATAGTGACTGTAGGATTGCTTTACAATATCACGAATCCTCTTTGAAATCAGGTTTCTTTATTTTCAATGTTTAAGACATGTATGCAAAGAAAATAAAGCATATTTATAAAGAAACTTGTAAATGAATTTGACAGTGTATGGTAAAGGACAGCTTGGTGCTTTGTGATATGACTTCAGAGAAAATGCCTTGAATTTTTTTCAAGGAGTACATGAATTATTCATGCTTTATTTCAAAGTAGTTTGACATAAATAAGGGCTATTGACTAGCCCTTAATTAGACTTCATGCGGCGATACAGATAAAAGCCATAAGGGGATTTCCTTCTTCAGTCCACTTAGATGGAACGTGTGGGGAGCCGTCCAACTGCCTGCGATCCTAAGCCATAATGGCACTGGCCATTAAAAGCCACATCATTCACTTTTCAATCCGAGATGCAGACCAAGAGTGCAGAGCTGGCCTACAGGCTGGTAATGAATGCCAGCGTCGATGCTGCCCGGCTGACCTGGAAATGCTGGGCTGCACTGACTCACCTGTCTGTCTGTGGGGGTGGCGGGTGAACTGACATCCTTAATTTTAGCTTTCAGATCACACCCTCCTATTTAGTTAGTCTCAGCCTTCTTAAGTGTATATATTTTGTTGAGATACAATAGTGATGTCAGTGGTTTTCTTTAAAACAACACATGGCTTTATTTTAAGAGTAGAATATACTTGTAACATCTCAGTACAGTTGACCTGGCTGGACAGTTTTTTTCCCAGCAGAAAAGCTTACTGTCTGATGTTATGATGATTAACTGTCTGTAAGCAATGTTTGTGTGTGTAAACACGTGCAGCTCCATTCCTTCCTACAGCCCACTGGCTGCCATCAATGAAGCTGCAGAAGAGCTCTTGGTCTTTAAGCTGCCAGTCATCCCGAGGCGCTCCAATGTTTGGCTGCATAAATGTAAGAAGCTGTCGCACTTTAAATTCATCAATGATACTAACAAAGCAGTGAGAATAAGAATAGTAAAGTTACTGTGGGAAAACTGTCAAATGACTGAAGCCTTTGTGTAGAGTCAGATTTCCAGATTAAATCTTCAAATGCAATTGACAGACCTGGTCTTTCTCTGCACCTGGCTGAAAACCCTTTGTGCAGCCTGTGTAGGCGATCCCAAAAAGAGGGAGCCAGGGAAAATCTGTGATGCACGTCCAGAGGTGCGGCCAATTGGCCAAAAGGGCCTTTTGAAGTGCTACTCTGAAGGTGATGAAAACAGCACCACCGCTCAAAGTCGCAGCTGAGCCAACCGGCCAGAAGGGCCACGTCTTCGTCTTTGCTCTGTCAAAGGAAAAGAGTAGACGAGGGGTTTGCCTGCCTGAATCTGTAACAGTCTCTTGTTAGTTACATCAGGAAATCCTAGGATGAAAGATTCTCTTAGGATCAGTGCTAAGGATGAAGAAGACTTTTAAGGCACTTTGCAGCTTTTTTATGGCTTGTGACCTCATCGTTGTCACTGTGATATTATGTAACCCAACAGCCTCTTCCTGCTGATGAGACCACTTCCTTTTTTTGGCTAAGATGTCCTCTGGCCTTCATGAGATTATCGCTGTATCCTCAAGTCTAATAATATTGTCACTCATCTGACTGTTGTATTTGTATAATCCAAGGGAAATGAAGGGCACTCTGTTTCCCTGAGAGTCACTCACAGGGAAGAGATAGGTGACAGCAGCCATGTGACTGTTCATGTTTCTTGGTGTCAGGTGGGGGGGGGGGTTGAATATTTCTGGAATTCCTGATATCCTGGGATTTTTACTCACAACAATCTCTAGAGTTTACACAGAATTTTACTAAAAAACAAATAAACCATCCTGGAGGTGCCAATTTTATGGGCTGAAACTCTTTGTTGATGATAGAGGTCAGCGGAAAATAACCAGACTGGTTTGAGCTGACAAGTAGGCTGCAGCCTTCACAACCTTTTGGTGATCAGACAAGCATTTCTGACAGCACAGCAAGCATGTGAAGCCTTGAGGTAGATTGGCAGGAACAAGAAAAGGCCACAATCAGTTTTTTTCTGTCAGGCTAAGAACAGATAACTGAGGCTACATTGGGCATAGGCTCACCAAAGGACTAGGAAAACATTTTATATTTATTTATCCAAAGTGACATAAATTATTTTCAGAGTTGGGGTCAGACAATTCCTAGAATGATTGTGGGTTACAACCCTTGGTCAAGGGCCCGATGCTGAAAACATTCTGCCAACCCTAGGATTTGAACCAGCAACCATCCAAGCACAGCATCCTAATGTACTGAACAACACACTTGGTCTCATGTTGCCTGGTCTAATGGATCTCAGTTTCTGCAGACGGTAGGGTGAGAACTTTGTGTGAGCAGCATGAGTCCATGGACCCAACCTGCCTTGTGTACAATCCAGGCTGCTGCTGATGGTTTAACGAAGTGGGAAATGATTTCTTGGCTCACATTTGGCCCCCTAATACCAACCGAGAATCGTTTAAATGCCACATCTCAGGATTCTTTGCTGACTGTTAGTACTTTTCCACTGGCACCAGACACAGTTTTCCATGTGAGCCGTAGCTGACCATGAACATAATTCAACGTGTAAACAATAACTTAAACTTATAAACAATAAAAATAGCAGCATCAAAATTCCAAACTGTCAGAATCATCCAGCCATCCATTTTCTATACCCGCTTATCCTACTGGGTCGCGGGGGGTCCGGAGCCTATCCGGAAGCAATGGGCACGAGGCAGGGAACAACCCTGGATGGGGGGCCAGCCCATCGCAGGGCACACCCACACACAGGCACACCTACGGGCAATTTAGTAACTCCAATCAGCCTCAGCATGTCTTTGGACTGTGGGGGGAAACCGGAGTACCCGGAGGAAACCCCATGACGACACAAGGAGAACATGCAAACTCCACACACATGGAACCCAGGCAGAGACTCAAACCCAGGTCCCAGAGGTGTGAGGCAACAGTGCTAACCACTGCACCACCATGTCGCCCCCCTGTCAGAATCAATTATCCTTAATGCTACCTGTAAGCTACAGTTGGTTGAAGGCTCATTACGCCAGTTCCAGACAGCGTAATTTGCCTTCTCTTTCAAAAGCGATATACATCATCAATTTATTGTCAGTCAAATAACACTAATATTTCATAATAATAAAAACTAGCAGCAAGTACTTCTGATCATATACAGTGATACCTCAGGATTCGAACTTAATCCGTTCAGAATTCCAGATCGAATCCTAAAAAGATCGAGTTGTGATCTAATTTTCCCCGTAAGAAATAATGGAAAACCAATTAATTGGTTCCCGACCCCAAAAAATTACACCTAAATATATTTTTTTAGCATTTAAACACAAAATGAACAAGATAAAACAAGAGCATATACTGTACTAAACACATCTAAGCACATTTATCAAAACAGTAATTTGTAAAGTAAGAAAAT
>JABFEB020000104.1:12647306-12658727 GCA_019775895.2 Stomatorhinus ivindoensis
TCTAAATGTATTTTACTGTCTAAATACATATATTTAGCTAGTGTAAACGTACACGGTACTGTCACAGTGAATGCGAGGCTGAGACTGAAGCTTTACCCTTACTTTCCGCTGAGAGACTCGTTTCCCCAAAAGTACAAGTTATCTTAGGTTGGCGTAGGTTTGACTTCTGAGATTTTTTAAATTAGAAATTCGAGTAATTTGTGAAAGTTACTTCATTAATTCGAACTACGGTATTGGTAAATGAATTATATGTATATGCTTTACTACGGTAGTGTTTTGCTCAAGGACATTCGATGGGGTCAGGAGGAACCGGGGCTCGAACCTGCAACCCTTTAATTGCCGAACTATAGCACTAACGTGGTTCAAACTACGGTGGAACGACGGTTTTGATAAACAGTCTTACTTCGGATGTTGGTTAAAGTTTAAACTACCATAGTATGATGCTTGGTTAATGCTAACTTCCGTCGTTGAAAGGCACCCCTGGCTTGGGTCCTGCACAATGCTGCATGGCCCACGTGTTCCACGGCGACAATAACACCGGGCTGCCCGCTGACGTGCCTGTCTGTAAATCGGCGTACTACACTCGGATATCGGCCGATGCCGATACATTAAAAAATGCCAAATATCGGCCTGATATATCGGTCGACTTCATAATGCAAATTTATGCAAGCTAACAATATTTTCGATAATATTTGATGCTAGCATAACAGCGATTCTCACAGACATGCAGGTGGAAATTATGTTGCATTTCGTTTACTCCGGAGGTCAGAAGTCGGAGTTACATCATACCCGAGTTAACTGAGTTCCAGTGCAAGAAGTCGGAAAGCCATTTAGCAATACCAGTTCTAGCCAGGTTCATTGTTAGTGAGATCAGTTTATAACAATGCATTACTTGGTATTTTGCACATACAAGCACCATAACAACATGTCCAAGGATAGTTCTTGGATTGTACTGTGTGTAAAACCGATTTAGTAAGACACAAATAAGACCACAGCTGTAACTTCTGTTTTTGAAGTGTGTAGCCATTTTGAATTCTGAGATTGGGTTTGCCAAGGTTCCTATGAGTTGGAACTCTAATGTCTGGGGTGTTCCGATTGAAATTTCTGACTAGTAAATTGGAAATGTCCGACTTCCGAGTTGAAATGGAAAACACCAGCAGGGTTCGAAATAGCCGGTATCGCATCGCAGTCTGCGATGTAAAAACACCCACCGGCGAAACACTCGCCTAATTCCCGTTAAAATAATCCGCAGCCATTGCTAATCAATATCCAGTTTTAAATTTTAGTAGAATTTTAATCATAAAAGTGAAAAAAATCCAGCCCCGATCCCCCGATACTCGCTGGCAGCGGTACTGACGATCTTGTCCAAATAACCACGTTGCCGAATTAGTTTTTCAGGCTTACGCGAGGGCCATGTATTCAATTCATTTTCAAGTTCGTGGATGGCGCTCTACTCGCTATTCTCAGTCCTCAGTTAGGTCTGTCTTGTTGCGTTGACTGCTGTAAATGTATTCATAAAACAAAAAAAAAATTAAGAAAGAAATGTTTAATTTGAAGTTTTTATTCCTTATTCATAAAAGTGACTATCCAGAGCATTACATTTAAAAATAATTTTCTAAGTTCTGAAACTGAACAACAAAGTGTTATCAATTCATTTTAATACAAAAAAAATTAAACGTGTGTGAGTACTTTATGACGCTCATGTAGTAGTTAGTGCTTCTGTAGGTCATTTGAAAAACTTGCTAATCAAATTTCAAAACTGCTAATCAAATTGCAACTTTTGAAAATTTTGATTAGCAAAACTGCTAATCAAGTTGAAAATCTTATTTAGAACGCTGCACCAGTATTCCTAATAAAGTGGTCGGTGAGTGTATGCACATTTATTTTTTTTTACTCAATGTCTAGCCTGAATGGTACGGTGGCTTAGCAGGAAGGCTATAGCTCTGTGGCCTCAGCACTCACAGTCACCTCGTACTGGATAAGTATCAAGGGACGGGTGATCTGTTCTGATGAGGGTGGGAAAAATATTGTTTCCTGGGGAACATTTACACAACGGCTTGTGACAACTTGATTTTAATTTTAATTAAAATGCTTTGAATGTTTTGACAGCTCCTTGATAAATGAAGCAATGATAGCAAAGAGTAGCCAAAAGTGTGTGGGGTTTTAATTACCGTACAGGAGTTCACACGCGGTGGTTTGGACAGATCTGTGCCTGTGGTGCATTTTTA
Organism: Stomatorhinus ivindoensis; assembly: GCA_019775895.2. NCBI lineage: Eukaryota > Metazoa > Chordata > Actinopteri > Osteoglossiformes > Mormyridae > Stomatorhinus > Stomatorhinus ivindoensis. The sequence goes on from JABFEB020000104.1 coordinate 12,649,535, forward strand.
TAGAAGCAGTCTTTGATTCCCATAGGTGCCTCTCTAGGCCTGAGTGCCAAGAACTGAGCAGACAGGAGTATGGGGTATTCTCAGACAGCACGCTGACCTTGTGCACCCTGCAAATTGATGAATTATCATTCATTTGCATAAAGAGAGATGACACGCTGCTGCCTGCTGTGGATCTCAGGGCTCAGCACAGTTAGGTTGCCTGCTGTCAACTGTACCTGCAAATCTAATCCATCCATCCATTCATCTATCAATCTTCTAACCACTTATTCTGTTCTGGATCACAGAAAAGCTTGCAGTCTGTCCCTGGTAGCACAGGGCACAAGGCCGGGGTAGACCCTGGACGGGATCCGTAGCAGATTTATAAATAAACTCACCTTGACTGTCTGGAAATCCACTTTTTATCATTATATACTCTGTAAAGTTACATACTCCATTGAGTAGCTGCCCACTTCTGCTCATTTGTGTATTTTACCCCTATAACCTCACTAATCTGACTACTGAATTTGTATAATCTGAGGGAAGTGGAAGTATCATGATGAGTCAGTAGCAGTTGCATTCTGGGGTTTTAAGGCCGGAGCATTGCAGTGACACCAGTTTGAATGACCAAATGTCAGCATGTTCCGTCTGAATGTCTGTGCCCACTGCCTGCTCCAAAAGGGAATCTCCGTCTTTGGCCGACCCTCCTTTTCTTGAGAACTAACTAACAAAAACCAACTGACCATTTCAAGTCGCATGTTATTCGCAAGACCGCAAGCAGTCACAGTTTGAAACCGTTCACAGTTTCATGAGAACCGTGACTTATACTGTAAAGTGCCTATAGCCAAGTGACCAAAATTCAGAGCAAAATCAACATACTTGTTTGTTATCTGATTTTTTAAGTTATTAATTTTCATATGCAATTTTTATATTCAGGTCAAATATAAAAACAAGCTCCTCTATAATCAAAACTAAAGCTTTTAAATGTAAAGGAATGCAATGTTATGCTACATCCGAAGGGGAAAGAGGGCAAATCGCTGTAGTACTCATTTGCTGAAACCATGGCAAATATCTTCAGGGTAACCTCACCGCACTGTGGCAGAGGTTTAAAAAGTCAATCCCACATTACAATATTGTACCACCACATATACATGATACCTGAGAGGTTCGTGGCTCTGAACTTCTAGGAATGCCCAGAATGAAAGAGTTGGGGCATTAATTGTGCAGGAAGTGGGAAGGAATGCCTTAAGGCTTGAGTCATGCCGCTAAAATGATCCTCCACAAGCATTTGGTCTGTGTAAACATTACGGTCTGTATATATTTATTTCATGACTGTTTATGTACAGGAAAGTTAATGAGTACTCTAGCCATGATGCTTATGTAATTGACATCTTTTTACTTATTTAACAGATATTTTTATCCAAAGATTGAGAGGCTCAACTACTTATAGGAGCAACTGGATTTAAGGGTCTTGCTCAAGGGCTGAATGGTGAAATCACTCTGCGGGCCATGGGATTTAAACCAACAACCTACTGATAACAGATTCCTAACCCACGAGCCACACACTAGGCCACACAGGTCTCTAGTAACATTAACCCAGAGCATATATCTGTGAAACAGCTGCTTGAATTGAATACCACAGCATGGAGCTTGTGTAATAAATTGGGACAGGGCCAGTCTTGCTTTGGGGGGGGCGACCATCTCATATCAGCAGGGGAGGTGTCAAGATATGCACAGATCCTCCAGCACCAATGGACATCAGGCTCTAGCCAATTATGCCTGTATTTTTAAGTGTTACAATTATAAAATGTCCTAATTTCTGTCGTCACATACCTCCAATCAAGCAGAAAAAGCAATGGGTGCAATATATGCAAATTTACATTGTTAATATGCAATTTTACTTGTATAAATCAGCATTGCTCCATTTAAGGCATTACACCCCCCCCAGCTGGATAACAGTAATCCTGCAGGCACGCAGTGGAGTGTGAGGGGAGGCAGCTTAGTGTCACTGTAAGTGGGGTGGGGGGGCATCGTCACATTTCCTTCTGCTTATTGGAGATGGTTTTCGAGATGGCCAGCAGCCGCATTTTGGGGGTGGAGGGGGGGGCGGGTTGGCAGAGAGCTGCAGTGGTGTGCACAACGAGCCCCTTGTTTGTAGTAGCGCCTGCGTGCCCAGAAGGAAAAACATCCACCCTCCATCTGAAACCCGCAGAGGAACCTGCAGACATATCATCCACGCATCTGCAATGCGTCTGACACAAGGGTCCCTTTGCTGTTGGAAGCAATTTACCTGATGTTGGATTTCGCTAAGAATGACCAACTCTGGAGACAGATGATTTCAGTAGTGATTCACTATAATGTATAATAGATAAAACAGTAAGAGTATGAAACAAATGAAATTAAGATGCACATGCTTGGATGTGTGAGAAGAGAGTGAGTTTATCTCTGAGTCTCAGTCCGTCTAGAGCCCTCCACAAAGACGCGGCGTTCTATGCTTCTGCAGCCAAGGTCAGGTCCCAGAAGACTCTGCCTCTGCTTAGACCTAACAAACCTGATGGCGCCGTTTGGAAAAACCAGTCTGTCCATGTCGAAGGTCACAAAGTGTGGAGAACATCCAACACGTGTGAGGGAGAAAGGCAAGGAGCCAAAGGTAAAAATTTTGGTGAGAATATATAGTGATGGTATACAGATACTGGGGGGGGCAGATTAGTCTGTCATTTGGCAGAGTGGAAGCGTGAAGACGGGGCCAGCACAGATTTCTGGTTCTCATCTGAAATGTTCCTCCTGTCTTGTGCAGTGCATGAATTTCAGACCTTCAGTGAAGCTGGTCGCCTATTTGATTACACAGTGCAGCACCCAGGCTGCAATTATAGTCTGCCAAAGCTGAGGTCTTTAAAGTGAAACCTTCCCCTGCGCCGCATCACGTGGGACTGTTTTCCCTTTGTTCTGTCCATCTTTCCAAGGGGTTACTCAGAAGTACTCTGGCCCACCTGTGCGTAGCTCTCTCCAGGAAACAATATCACAGCCGCTGGAGGAAATTGCAGCTGGGTGGAGATGGTTGGTGGAAGGCTTGGGCACATGATACTTTACTGAGTCATTTATCTGGCACCCTGCCCCCCTTAGAGTTGCTCTTATTGTGGGCGATAAGTGAGCTAGCCCTGGGCGGAGGAACCATGTGTCCCCTTTATCATATGAGGTTCAGGAATGTTTCGGAGAAGTTCACGCCACGCTTAAACTGGCCGTCTACTTCGGGGGAAATCAGGGGAATCTATATCGTCTGAGCAGCATGACCTTGCATGACATGTAATCCACCACGTTAATCGCCATTTTGGCACACCACCCGTGCAGGGCCCCCAAGGGAACGTTTTTGTTTGTTGTGGTCCCACCCACTGCCCACAATTGGCTGACATAAATGTGACACCGGGGGATTGGTCAGCAGGACTAATTATGCAGTTACCAGCATGTTTTTCTTTGCACCTCGTTTTAAATATTGTAAATCAATATGTGTATTTCGGTTAATAGTAAATGTTGTAACTGTATTTTTGGAATGCGTGTGTTTCGTTAGCATGTAAACGTGAGACTAGTTTAAATTGTTGGCTTCCCTGTCTGTGCTACTTCTGGTATTAAACCTGTGGATAAAGATATTAACTTCCATTTTGAAAGATATGTCATCTCCTTTTTAAAAATGACTCACGCATTTGTGCCACAATTTGTTTATTTACACTCTATGTGGGTCTGCTGCATCAAAAATATTCTGTACCCACGACTTGTGACATGAATGAAGTGGCGGTGTTGTTTTAATGTTGTGGCAGATTGTGTGGGTAGACATATTTGGTTTCATTTAGTCCAGACATTGTTTGAAGTATACAGCCACCCGAGTTGGTTAATTCAGGTCCAGAGTAAAAGTCCAGACCGGGATTTTGTTTCAACCAACCACTTGAATACTCTGTGACTGGGTGCGTTGCTGCGTTCGACTTGGGCTTAGGTCTGTCTGCGGCTGACATGATGTTGGAGCGAGATCTGCCGGTGACTGCAGGGTTGGAGTGTAAACTGACTGCAGTCGGACAACTTCTACTCCTCATAGTCTGCGAGACCTGACTGCAATGGCGGCACTGCCAGAAGGGTGTAGAAAAATCTATACAAATATCACCTGCATACACATTACTTCTTTAACAATAACCAACTCCTGATTCAAACTGTTAGCAGTGAATAAAACTATTGTGTATAGTGGCTCTGTGTAAAAAGATAGCTGCCAGGAAAAAGATCAAATGCATGTATTTCAAGGATTCATAGTTATTATTGTCATGTACAGAGTACAATGCAATCCTTACTTGAATGCTTTCTTCACAGACTGGATGATTAAACAAATAAACGCAACCTGTGATTCTTTACGCGCGACTGGTTGGTTGAAACAAAATCCTGGTCTGGTCTTTTATTCTCTGGACCTGAATTACCTAACTGACAGCCACTTTTAGCAAGAACATGATAAACTCAAAATATCTTTTTGATTTCAGTGGGATGGGGGAACAGAATCCAACAGTAATCCTAATTGTTTTATTTAGGACACGGTAATTAGGTGAAGGAAAAGATTTGGAAGATGAGTGGATGGTAATTAGATGGTAAACACATTGCCAGTGACAGATGTGTGTTTATCCTGGGTTGTGGTCGTCCTGGTTTGCTGAATGTGACCACACATGCCTTCTCCCACAGGTGCTGCACAGGAGGCGCTGGAGGCGTAGCGATGGACCGCTGAACATGAACCACTACGCCAATAAGAAGAGTGCAGCGGAGAGCATGCTGGACGTGGCCTTGCTGATGGCCAACGCCTCTCAGCTGAAAGCTGTGCTGGAGCAGGGCCCAGACTTCGTCTTCTACGTACCCCTCGTGGTGCTCGTAAGCATCTCACTGGGCCTGCAGATCATCGTGGGCATCCTACTCATCTTCATTGGTGAGGGATGAGGCGGGGCGGGCTGAAGCCAGCCCTGCTTCTCTTTCTGTAGGATTGATGCTTGAATGATTTCTTTATTTGGAGAAAGTCACAATAACACTCCTCAGAGTTGAGTCAGTCAATTTTGATTGAGATTCACTCTTGATAGTGTGCATTTGCACAAAATGCGGCAATCCACATGCAATTCTCATCAGACAACAAAAAACAGACCGCATTCGCCAGCATGGGAACAGCTAAAAAAACACTTTCTTCATTGTCTTGCAATGAAGAAAATTGAGTAGAAACCCTAAAACGTACCAGGAGTTCATTTATGTGAATGAATGGAGAGAAAAATACATACTCATTTAGAACAAATGACACTGGGGGGGTGAAGAAAGGCTGTTCTCTTTGTGAGAACATTTCCTGTCAGGCTGGAAAACAGAATCACATGACAGGGACTTGGCAGCAAAGAATGGGATTATTGCGGCATTTTCCACTTCAGGGTTAAACAGGAGCAGAGTGGACTTAATGGTAGCATGACACAGTAGCAGACAAAGGAGCTGGATTCACAGGGAAACAGGAAAGTGAACACAAACAGGGTTGATGAGGTGGGGCTGAACAGGGAATCAGGGGGGTGGGAGAAGATTACAGGTTATGGGACCCTGAGCTGCAGGTGACTGGGGGTGAAACAAAATAGAAGTTATCCTTATTGTTGAGAATGAGCTGGAATTATTCAGTCAGATTAATCCAGTCACCTGACACGCCGTGCGAGACTGTGGGTGGTCTGTGGTTCACATCCCTCCACTTCAATCTTTTGTTCCCAGGGTGTTTTGGGTGCTAAAAAGGAAGAAAAGCTACCTGCACATACATGGGTGAGTGAGTTACCTTGATTAGAGGCCCTGTATTGTGCCAGTATTTCCTGGAGACCCCTGAAAGGAGCCCTTGCTGCTTGAGTGACAATGAGAGCACTGTGATTTCCCAACAGACCTGAGCCACAATCCACAATCTCGGCGACCGGCCTCAACACCCAGCTCAAAACCTGACAGACTTTAACTTTAGACGCCCACCCTGAACCTCATCACTCAGGCCGTACTAGGGTCACACAACCCGGGTGCTTTTTTTTTATATAAAGCATCTCTTTTGTTGTGGGCTCAGAGCAGAGCATCTTACCCTGGTTTGGGCTGAGGAGCAGTGCCAGCATAAGGAATTAGAGGCAGGTCGTCTAGATGCAGGGTTTTTTTTTTAATGATCTGCTCAGCAGCGCCATCTGCCCGCTGGAAGCGGTAAAGCATATCCTGAATGACCTAGATGCTGCTGCTCTCCTCCAGACAGACACAGGCAGCTTCCTAACGCCCTTACTTACCCAAACGTAAAGTGGCCGCTTTGTCTCACTCCCGCAGTGAAATGGAACCTGAATGACGTGAGCAAGCACTTCAGGCTGAACGTGCTGGAGAACATCGCCACGGCCCTGGTCTTCATCATCGTGGTGGTCAACGTCTTCATCACAGCGTTTGGAGTCCAGCGGCCTGGCAGCAGCTCCTGAGCGCGAGGCCGCGCCGGGACACCCTCAGAAGGCAGAGGTGCAACACCTGCCGTTTACACCTGCTTTTCACAGAGGGAGTAGGACCTTTGTAATGGGGGTGGAGCTCACCACCTCTTATAGGGCCGTCGGCTGATGTTTAATATCTTATAAATATTTTAGAGATGCAAAATGCCTTTTTTATTAATATGAAATTATTTATGGGTGATGCAGTGACACAGTGATTAGCACTGTTGCCTCACACCTCTGGGACCACGCTTTTAAATCTTTGCCTGAGTTATATGTGTGTGGAGTCTGCATTTTCTCCCCGTGTCGTTTCCTCTGGATACCCCATCTCCCCCCCACAGTCCAAAAACATGAAGCTAACTGGGGTTGCCAGATTGCCCACTGGTGTGTGAGTGACTGGTGTGTGAGTGACTGGTGTGTGAGTGACTGGTGAGTGAGTGACTGGTGAGTGAGTGACCGGTGTGTGAGTGACCGGTGTGTGAGTGTGCCCTGCGATGGGTTGATGCCCCATCTTGGGTTATTCTCTGCTTGGTGCCCGTAGCTTCCAGATAGGCACCAGATGACCCGGAAAAAGACAAACAGGTTCAGGAAATGGATGGATGGATTAAATAATTAACTTTGCAAATATTCCCGAAATACTCTGGATGTACATTTTAACAGGCTGAGCTACCAGTGATCCCAAATACAGTGACTTCATGTTATACTGATGCTGTCATGTGACGATTATGATAGCTAACACTTGCGGCTGCACTTACACTGTACTGCTGCGTCAGACATGGAGACCACTTACCGACTGAGAGGGAGCTGGACCCGGAGCTAGATGTGGTTCATCTCCCTTCACACAGCGTACTTCCGAGCTCGTCACCGAGTGTGAGCATTCTTGGGAACCGAGATGCTAGCAGTCTAAGTCTTAGGCGGATGATTTCTCAGCTGATACGTGATGAATGCGGTGGGGGCTCATGCCCGGCCTCAGCCTCTCGTGTCAGTGTGTGTGCGCTCGCTGTCTCACTGCACACGCGCACCTTCTCCTTCCACACGGATCCACCTCATCGGCCACCTGAGGAGAAGCCACGGACGGGCAAAGCTCGAGTGTGTGTCAGAAAGAAGGAAGCGCCGGATCCCCTCCCCCAGGAGACAGAGAGAAGGTCCTCAGCTGAAAGAGCAGGGCCTCTGGGTCTTCACAACCTGTGGGCTTTACAGTTATGGGGATTTAAGGCAGATAGAGAGAACAGCAAGTCAAAGCGAGTGAGACAGCGAGTGGCTTTCCTCTTTCCATCTCTGTCCATGTCTGGCACCCATCGTGACGATCTAGCCTTGTTACTGGTAGGACATTCGCGTGTTAGATGCAGCTTTCTAGAGTCCTACCCGCTACATTAATATGAACATTTCCTTTAATTTCAGCTATTCATGCGCCGTACATCTTCCACTACAGAGCCTTGTGCCCTTGGGAAGTATTTTTGGACCTGTGTGTTATTTTCTCCCTATTTTTCCCCACTGCTTTCTCTTATGCTGGAAAGGCGTATCATCCCAGTGTTCCCATGCCATCCCGTAAAGTGCCGACAACTGGTTTGGGATTATGAGAATAATACCAATTGAGAGGTCATAGATTCTTAAAAACTTGACTGTGTTGTTACATCACGGGTGACTCCTTAAGATGTTAATTCCGGTAGGGTTGGACAAATAAGAGTAATTGACAAGACCAATCAGAGTAAGGGAAAATGATTTTTCTTTTCATTAGTTGACAAGAATCAATCAAAAGGCCAGTAAAAAGCAGATGGGGGCTGCATCCTACCTGGGGGGGCTCTGATCACTAGCCCAAAGCTGGGTGAAGACCGGCTGTTTTAATAGAGTTCATCGCTGCACTCTGAGGGAGCTGTGCCCATCTGGATCCCCCAGCCTGTGTGATGCAGGCTTCTGAGCTCCCCTGCCCCAGGTGGCGTGGCCACCATCAAACCTGGCTCCCCACTCTAAGACACGCCTACTTCAACCAATGGCGTGTCTGTGCTTATGAGCTTCCTACATGGGCAGCCAATGCTGTGAGAGGGGAGCTGAGCCACAGCCAATCGAGGCCAGGCCGACCTCTAATCCAGGGGATAACTCAGTGTCCAGCTCCGTCTGAGCTGGGAGGTGGCCTCCATGTCACCTTGCAGCAGAACGGTGTAAGTACGCCCCCTAGTGTTAGATAGCATAATTGTCATATGACAGTATAACATGAAGTCCTGGCTCAAAGATGTACACCCTTACCTCTAGTTGTGTAAATAGTTAATTGTGAGTTCTTTGCCATCAAATGTATGTAGTGTTTGCTGCTAGATTCAAAATTAGAAACAAGCCAGTAGTGGTAAAAGTGGGGGAGGGGTATTTCATTATCATACTAAAATGGGAAAAAATGCAAAAATGGCTGTATTATCTATGCATAACTAAACAGAGACTGATATATTAAGATATATGCAAACTATCAATGAAAGTGTTCTACGGTATATTAAACTGTGCTGTTTCTGGAACTTCTGAGCACCTCAAAACCATAGACTTCAAAGTGCCTCTCTGCTGATGTGAGAAAAAAATAGCCTTAAAACATTTCAAAATATAAGGAAAAGGGATATGATACAGAACCCAGGAAAAAAAATAATTGCTGTGATTCTGCTAGGTAGTTCAGTAGTAATCTCAAGATACACATAAGAACATAAGAAATTTACAAACGAGAGGAGGCCATTCGGCCCATCAAGCTCGTTTGGGGAGAACTTAAT
>JABFEB020000104.1:12658827-12670498 GCA_019775895.2 Stomatorhinus ivindoensis
TGGTGACCAAACCTGCACACAATATTCTAGGTGTGGTCTTACCAAGGAATTATATAATCGTAGCATCACCTCCCTTGTAATGAGCTCTTTAATGTCCACTTTGGAACTCCTAGCAAACATGTGCCGCCTCTCTGTTATTCTAAAACACTTCCTGCCTTTTCTGCCAGCGTAAACAGCCCTGCAGTGCTCCCCGCCCGCATAGGGAACCGGTCATGGCAGATTGTGTGTTTACAGTCATTCGTGGGCATGTATGCAAGTCAAATTTAAATGGGGATTAGAGGACGTATCTGCAATGTGGGCTGATCAGATTTCACGGGCTCTCACCTTTGTTGCTTGCAGTCAGTCTTCAGAGTCGGAGTTTTTGTGAATGTGATAAATGCTCCGGTCATTTTCCCCACACCCTTTTTTTGTACGGGATAATCTTATTGGGGAGATTCAGAAGTCTTGTAATGTTGTGTACATTAAAAAAATGGGTCGGGTGCTTCTGTTTCATAGTAGTGTCATAGTCACCAGTGTTCTTTGGTCACATAACATGGGATGTCCTGCCCCTGACCTGGAGAGGGGCATGCATAACATACTTGAACATGAAGCTTAACCTGAATTTATTCAGCGATTTATCAGGCTGCATTAGCGAGTAAATACTTTGAGTACCTTTATATAAATGCATATTTTAAGCAACTTTATGTGGACTTCTTCAGAGCTCCATATAATTTTTATTCTTTTCATTTTAATTCTTTTAAAAAAATTATTTAAAAATATTTTGTAGTCTGTTCTTTTTAAAAGAATTGTAATAAAGTCAATCTTGGCTGCTTTGTCTTATCACTGTGTAGCTTGTTGTAACAGCTGAGCAACACTAAGCATAGAAATAGAATTATCAGATACGCCTTTTTAGTCATGGCTGTCTGTAACATGTATAAGTATCTGGTGCCCTGCACATGTCCAGTCTAGGTTATGGACTAGCTACATCTGTTTCTACGTCTAAAAAGGGCCCTCGAGAAGGATGGTCACTAATTGGATGCACACTTAAGGCTTCAGTTTCTCATCAGTGAAAGCAACTGAAATGTCCACAAGCATCACATCATTTTGCCTACGTTCATAAAGCTAGACTCACGTCATCATGTAAACCACCTGTAGGTGGCGCATTTTCATTTGTTTACAAAACTTTCAAGGAAGACATCAGGGGCTGGGATGCAGCTGAAGGTAGAGGTTACACACCGGTAGGCCAGATGGTATGTATTTCTATACATTCGTATCTCAGAATAGAAAACAAAATACTACTGAAAATGATTCTCAGCCAATACATAATTACGCAGGTCTTGAAAGCTTTACTACCATTGAAACCAGTCTGCCACAGTATATGGGATACAGTTTATACATCAACTCAGTTTGTTAGAAGTGAGTGATTTATTAATACCACATATAACATCATACAGAAATTAGAATACAGCCCTACACTTGTAACAACGTATTTCATTTTGTACAACCCTTAGCGTTTGAGTGCAAACTGACAACAGGACAAATGTTAAAATATCTGAATGTTTCCTAAAGCAAATATGCAGCTTTCTGGAAAAGAGGCTGTAGCTATTAATAGGTGGCATGTGTAACAGATGGCGGATGGTGAGTAGGCATTGTGCCGCAGTCATTGTGGTCAGGCATTAAAGGTGACAGGGAATGCATTAGTGTTCAGAACAACAGGAGAGATGTCTTAAGGGTGTAGTGTCCTTCAAACCATGCTTTACGTCTTCTTACGGTAAAAATGAAGGCAATATGAGCAGTCCTGGACAGATATGTTGGGGCTACTGAAATATGTGTTACAACCAGATCTAAACCGGGTCAACAGTAAAATAACAGCAAAGACCACTTAAGGAAAGAAGATATTAAAATTCAACAAGCAAGTGTAACACTCTTATGAAGAGTACAGAAACTCCATGCTTGGCATAATCAAGTGTCCACTTAAAATATATATTCTTAAATATTTAGAAATTCCAAAACTACATTCTATATATAAAATTTGCATGCATTTTTAAAGAGATCCTGACTCTCATCCTGTTAGATGAGGCAATCCTGTTTTTCCCCCCAATGTTGGCAGTGGAAGCTGGTGCAGAAGCTTGGCCTACTACTTTCTCCTGCAGTCATCTATGTATGATATCAGCACCTCTTTGGCTTGCGTGCCAAACCCCAGGGTTGTGAACCCCAGCACCTTCCTGGCGTCGTCACCCAGGCCTTTGCCCTCTGTGGATGAAGAGATGGGTCACTAAGTGAGATGAGCTCTCATTCGTTGAGAATGCCATTGATATACTAGCGTTCGTGGCTTTACAGTTTACCTCCTAAATCTGAGGTACAGTGTGTTTCTGGTGCAAAGCAGAACTCACCACTATGGTAATAGAGGAATGCCACTCCAACCACAACTGTGAAACAACTGAGGAAGAACCAAGGACCTGCCGGACAAGACCAACATCAGTGTTAAAGACCCCTGACAACACGCCATGCCAGCAATAAGCTGAAGTAACACTGCATTCAGATTTAACTGAAATCCTCCCTGCCTTAAGCATGTCCTAAGAGAGATGGCCTCATGTCAGTTTCATCCAAATATGACAGATCAAGTCCAACAGAACTATGTGCTTGATTAAGTTAACAGTTACTGAATTATAGTACTTTGATAAATATGTTCGTGTTTCAGACACCCAAAACCATGATGTGATATAGGTTAATCGGACAACTTCACGTCACGTTTAGTCACACGTACAGTCCTGAGGCCAAAGGTGTCACATTATGATGTATTACAAACTTTAAGCATATTACAATTCCTAAGATTCAAAATCAAAAAGACAAATGATTATACTGAATGATTTCCAAAAGCTGTCTTTAAATATGTTCATTGTTCAATGGGGTGAAATCCCTGATGAAGAACGTGGCTTTGCCCGGAAATACCATCTCTAACTTACTTTGGACACAAACACCATTCATCTGGAGGAAGAAAGTTAACACTTCGTTGGACTGAGCTTCATTAGTACTGTATTATTATTTGATTTACCCCTGTCATTTAGAACAAATTTCTCCCTGAGGTCATCAGCAGTGTTAGTCCATTTTGGATCTGTAGTTTCTAGAAATGAAAGCAGCAAATTGTTAGTTCAACTGCAAACACAGCGTACAGTATATCAGTCTGTGTTAGTCAATGTCACAGCTCATAGTGAAAACAGGTTTGCCGCAATCCAGCTATCACGTGGTTAAAAACAGAAAAAAACAGCTAAATAAGACTTTCTGAAATTACATTGCATTTAAGTAGTGGGAAAAAAAAACATTCTTGTCGTTATAAGTTGAACCAAACATCTTCATCACCCTCAGGAAACTACTGATCTTAAAAAAAATAAACTATCACCAAACCAATTGTTAACGCTGCAGAAATGACAGCAAGGAAACTAGTTAATTACAGGTTCGAATGGTAACGATACACCCAAGTCAGACATGACTACAGTGATCACAAGGATTTAAATGGTCTAAAAATCCCCTGCATTATACAGGACAAACCATGCAAGTAAGACGTTAAAAAGCGCCTCCAGTGCATTCAAAAGTGCATCACTTGAACCAGAAAACTGAATATTCACTTAAAAACAAGCCATGCTGTTCACTGCGCACCTGTGTTAAATTTCATCGCCCCCCTGAACCAGACCACGTGTCAGTGTAGCGGGTTGCTTGGACTGTGCCGGCCGCTCAGCAGAATGTGTGAAGAATGTTCTCAGATCACATGTAACACCCTGAGACCGTAGTGTGTTTCGGGATCAATAAAGTTTTCTGATTGCGAGGCTCTCACCCCTGCGGCGGATGCGCGTGGGCAGACTGAAGTACACGTCCTCGGCGTGGATGTGCAGCGCCCGGTAGAACTCGGAGCAGCCCTCCTCCCCTGTGCCTTGCAGGTGTGAAAGCAGCTCCACCAATCTGACGGCCGTGGGCACGCCCAAGGTGCGGAACTGCAGGAACGCTTAGGTTACTCACCTTAGGTTACATCATGAATCACACCATCTACAGCCGTTTACTGGGAAACTTTAATTATTTATCTTACATCACAGTTTCACAGTAATTAACTGTTGCCTGCTTACTTGGTGTATTTTTCTAAAGAAGGATGAACAGAAAAATAATTTCAGATTCATAAACTGGGTTAAAGATCACCTTCGCAGAAAACAGTGTTACTCGAACTCATGAATAGTCCCCGTGACCCATTCAGCCATAAATAGCAGAGGACTGAACTCCCGGTTCTCACCTTCTGCGCCTCCTTGTCATTCAGTATCTGTGGGTAGATCCTATTGAGCTGCAGCACCAGCTTATCCACCAGCTCGGTGCCCATCCGCTTGTCATTTCTGAGGAATTCAGAATCCTTCATCAGCTGTTCACGGTAACTGTCTGCCAGTGGGAAAGAAGTTAAAAATAAGCACATTATAAATAACAAAACAGAATATGAGACTTGGCTTTTTTTTTTTATTGCATTCACAGATCTTTGTGGGAACATGAAAAATGGTCCCCACAATGTAAAATAAACAATTCACACACACACACACAAATTCCTTTGGCAGATATTTGGTCTACATTAAGTACTCATCTCACTTTATTAGCATTAACTTTGCTCCAGACAATATATAACAGACACTCTGTGACTGTTAGTTGCATTATTCTTTCGGAATTTTTAAACTAGGAATTATCACAATGTGTTACCCTAGTTTTATATTTTTCTCATGCTACTGTGTGTGCACAATTAGGTTTCAACTTCTAAAAAGGTTATATATTACAAATTAAAAATAAATGAATACCTATAATGAAAACAGCACTCTAAAAATGTACAGGTAAACCACAAAAAATTCCATGAAATCTTCCTCCTGTCTTCCTCTCACTTCTCTATAGTACCATCTAGGGACTCTCCTTGACATGACAATGTCACAGTGTAATATTTACAACAGACCACCTGTTTCACAGCTATTTTGCACATCAGATAATACTGAATATTATCGTAAAGATAAACCATTTTTTTCCACCTATGATTTATGCAGTGCAGGTGCAGCCTCGAGCCCATCTCCTGCTGATACCCTATGATGGAGCAGCATCCTGCAAAGACGACACCCTGTCTGGCACACTGCGCTTCCTGGCTCAAATATACCAATTCAGATTTGGCCATAAAGCAAACATGTATATAGTGACATCTCCAGATTAATGCAATTCAGTGCAAATGTCACCATTTTTCTCTAAATAAAATTATTAAAATATTACTATCCTCTTCTGGTCTCAGAAGATCAGCTGTACATTTTTATGTTTCAGAGCAAAAATGTCTCATGTTCAGACCCAATGCATCATTGTATTTTACTCCAACCCCACCTCTTTTACCGGAAATACTGCAAACTCGGTTCTCGTTATCGTCCCTGTTTTCACAAACCACAACCACCATGCACGACGATGTTAAACCAAGAACATTTCTGACAGTGACTGCAATACAATTCTATGGCTACGTTGTCCTGTGCGCCCCATTTCAGAAATTACCATGTTCTTTTTAATATCCCAATAAGGGGTATTGACTATAACTTCAAAAAGCTATTAAAAGCATATAGGAAAAACGGGACACATTAAAAGCGCACTGGTATTTTTGAAAGGATGGTGTAGGATTTACCATTAATAAGTACTAATGGACTCCTTTATAACAAAGCTTAAACGCTGAATTAACTGAAATTAGTCGGCAATCTTTGGCACGTAAGAAACTCGAAAGAATCCTTTCAACAAACTTTATCGATCGACTCTGGACAAACGCCAAAGTGCACACACGGGAGGTCCCAGGCTCAAGTAACTTTCCCGTTTGCAATTTTGTTGCAGCTCGTCTGAGCCCGACCACAGTAAAGTGTATTTCGGTATTTACAGGCTGCTCCTAAAAGGAGAGCAACGTCACCATTAGAGACTCCAACAGCGCATCGGCATACGGTGCAAAAATCCCGTGAAATCGTTCGCTCTTTTAACAAAATGACTCTTACACACAGTAAAGCATGCGATACAGACGCATTTTCCCCGATGTTATTGTTATCTGAATTTTAAAACGATACTCCCTAATATTAAGGTTAAGTTTGCGCACAGTTGTTTTAACACCACTTTCACATCACAACCAAAAAGTACTGGAAAGTTGCATTTTTAGCCAGAAATTGTCATGATCTTTTAAAAGCCAGCTGTGTATCTGAGGTCAGCCTGTTAACCGGGCTAAGTCGGCTAATCATGTTAACTCCTTTGGAAGTTTATAGGCGAAGGTCACCGACAGGGCGGGACGCCCGACTCCTCTAACCGGCGCGGGAGGCCATTTTACTGCGGAAACTGCACGCCATGTAAACAAACTCCGCCAAACTTCATTTCAGATCACGGGAGTTGGAAGGAGACTGACAAACCTGCCATAGTAGAAAGTGCTGTAACTTTGGCTCTTCCCTATGACTAAGGCCTCTCCGGTTACCCTCCCATGCCGCTGCTCCAGCTGCTGGACGCCGCCGTCTGTTCGCTGGCTGTCATGCAGCGCCACGTGTCCCCGAGCTGCTGGCGTTACGCAAAGCATCCCGCGAATGAGCATCTTCAAACGCAGGTGAAGTGAAATACATGCATTCAGATGTTTTCGTTCGTACATAAAATGTAAATATTTTTATATGTAAACATACCAGTTATATAAATGATGGTATGCATAATTTAAATATGGTGAAAATCCCCAGGATACACATACAATTAATTTGTTTGTTTATTAATTATTTCTGATTCTAATTTAAATCTATCCATCCGTTTTCCTTACCAGCATGTCCTATGCAGGGTCACGTGGATAAATTTTTAAAATTGTAAATAAAATATTTTTTACATTTAAATATCCTCTGCCTTACACTGATGTACAGCAAATTGTATTCAACAATCACTCCCCCTCCCTCCCCGCATTAGACTACAGGAGGACAGTTAAGCCTCTGGTAGGGCCTCCCTTGACAAACCCAGGACTGGGGGTGGTGTTCAATAGCAGTAAGTAGCCAGTATGCAATTTCCAACACAGTTCTAGTGAAACATATCCCTTGTTATGATCCCACTGGCTGGCAGCAGACACGGACAGGCCATTAGGCCGTTTGAGGATGCTGCCGATGAGGACTGGCCTTTCCTCCCCAATCCTGGCATAATACAGCCTATATACCAGGGCAGCCCAACCAGTTGGTCCATCTTGGTGTGTTTTTCTAGGTCAATCGCAATAAATGATTAATGGATAACTCTTCATTTTATTGGTGGTCAACCGGCTGATCGTGATCTGCAAAACATACCAAGGGGACTCCCCCCTCTCTGCAATGGTCAGTGACAAATTCCTGGGCTGCTTTTGGTTACCAGTCTGCCCCCTTGTCCTTCCCTGGCTGGAAGGACAAAGACTCACATGGGTGTTTCACACGGAGCGGTTCATTGCTCATGAGAATCAGTGCATCCAGATCCAAGGCTGTGGTGTTCTCTAGGAAAAAAGCAGATTGCTCCATTCAGTGAGGGGAGAGAGTCTGCTCTTAGAGAAGGGGTTTCAGCATCTCAGTGATGGGTATGGGGTATGACTACTTTATCATGCTGGTCTGTTTGTTTATTTATTGTTTGTTTATTGGATGTTTTATTGTTATTAATGTGTCAATTGTTTTGATGTGACACTGAAGAGGATACGCCTTTAAATTTCATTGCTGTGGACACAACAATGTATCAATAAAGCATCTGATGATGAGGAGGAACGTCAGACTGACAGGGAGGTCATTTCTGAAGGCACTGGGGAGGTCCATGGTGGCAAAGAGATGGAGGGACCTCAAAACCGGGCATCTGCTCCTTCGGATGGAGGGCAGACAGCTGAGGTGGTTAGGAGATAAGCGTGCCACCAGGTCAGCTCCCACTGGTGAGAAGCCCTGCAAGGAGAGGGGGGTCCCAGGGTACACTGGGGGGATTATATCTCTGAAATGGCTTTGGCCTTTCTGGAGATCCCCCCCCCAGAAAGTTAGCTGGAGCCCATGGCCTAAGGGAGCTCTGATCTGACCACCTTGGCAAGCTGCCAGTGACCCCCAGCAGGAGGAATGCTGTATAGAAGATGAGTTCTGCTAAAATTCAAGTGAATAAATAGCTAGTGAAATAAGCACAGAAGGTTAAGGCTGCAGAGTTCCCCAATATGCAAAACAAATACTGAAACCATGTCATGCACCTAAACGTTGTTGTGGTTATCACCAAAGGAAAACAAACAAGTTAAGATAACCCAGATTCAGAAAGCAGGCATCAAATAGTAGGTGCATAAATAAGCTCAGTCATGTCGGAGAATATCTAATGCAGTATTTATGCTCATTTTCATAGAGACGCTGGGTATCAGAAGCACAGTGTTTGAGTGTTTGAGCTCGAAATTCACACCTATTAGCCGGAGTGGGCTGGCAGACAGGCGAAGACCTGCAGAGAGAGCGTCATGGGAAAAGGGCTTTCCTGTGCATGTGAGCCTCAGAACAGTGCTGTGTGCGTCCACAGTGATGGGAAGACAAACTGCTTCTCTGAGACTAATCAGCAAGGCAAAATTTAGAACAAAGAGGAAAACACTTATTTGAAAATACTTTATTATAATCATTTTACTCAGGATAAAGTATTACAACTGTGATCCTACAAATTAACTTCCTGGCATCAATACTCTACCTCTGTCAGTAGTTAGCCAATGTTTTCCATAGGAAATTTTAAAATGTTCTTCTGTCAACAAGCAGTTCCATAGACTCATCGGATTGTGAAGAATGTTCTCAGATCACATGTAACAGCATTCACAGCTATAACACTGTGAATACTCCTTGGTTTTAGGATGAGAACACATACTCCATTCAAACAGCAATTTTTCTCACTTCTGATTTACAAGGATGTTTTTTGTCTATTTTATTTTGCTTTGGTCAAAAATAAGTTCCTAAGCTACGTAATACATATGGACCATTCCACTGATTGGTTACCCTACACCTTAGTATTTGCCAGTAAAAAAAAAGATCATTGTTTATTGGCACACTAAGTTCCCAGTAAAAACATGAAATGGAAAAAAAAGCTGAAGAAAGATTTCTTATTGCTACAGCCTATCTGTACCAAGTGCTCATGACACATCCTGGAAATCTGCAGCATTCATCTGGCAAAAGTTTAAGGCAAGAATGATGCATGTCCAAGGAGATCGGTGATTTTAACTTTGACCGGTGTAGCTGGTCAATATCCATTCATTGTCTCATCTTCACATTGTTGGATCACACGTATATTATTTGCGAGGGTTGCCTCTCAGGATTGAGGAGATGTTGACAGTTCCCACTGGGGTCGTCCATGTAGGGTCTGCTGATCACACTAATCGTGCGTTCTGCAGGGCTGTAGCTCTTGGGTGCAGCGACACACTCTGGGTGGGGCCCAACAGGATTGCTGTATGCACTGCAGGGGAATGGGGCAGGGGTAGGGGCGAGGCTATCCATGGCAAGTACATGATGGCACCTGCTGGGGGGGTGGGGGGGGTGGGCATATGAAGAATGCTCAGCAAGGAAGGTCTATCTGTGCAATCGCAGATACAGAGGTGCACATTTCCGGTCCAGAAAGTAAAAATCCAGACCAAGATTGTGTTTCTAACAACCACTTGAGTATTAAGTGTCGCAGTCACAGAGTTCTGGTTGGTTGAAACAAAATCCTGGTCTGGAGTTTTACTTTCTGGACCGGAAATGTCCACCTCTGCACAGATATACCTGATAATGTATCTAAATACAGGAATCATAGCTGAGTTACCCTTATACCTTATGTGTGACTTATTCACTTAAAAATCATATGCATATTATGTTGTTAAAAATAAACTTATTTGCTTAATATAAGTAAATATATCTGTCCATTATATAACTGATATTCCCAGTTACTGGGGCGCTTGTTGTTTTCCGGACTACCTGTTCCCATTTCTGCAAGCTCCACAAAAGAATAAGTATATTTCTGCAAAGTGGGCAGTGTGATATTAATGCCATTATCACTTGTTATGCAGTGGAACTAAAATAGGAGAGAGAGAGGCCAAATGTAACAACCCTTAGAGTGAAGGGTGCTGTGGCTTCCACACAAAACTGGTAAGTTCTAAAAGACACAGGGTGCAGATGTAAGATCTAACGAAGTCATTAACTGCTACAGAGGCATGTAGCTAGGGTCGATCTGTTGGCGTTTTTTAATTTTAAACTCCTTCTCAGCATTTTGTCTGTGGACGCTGCTCACCCATAGGACGTCATTTTGTCACACTCCACACAGTCGCAGATCGCTTCCGACGTGGACTTTTGCTTGCTTCTGTTATTGTTGTTGTTTCGGCCTTTGTGTGGGACCTGTGTCTCCCCCAGGTGCCCTTGCCCCGCCCACAGATGTGTCTCCCTGCACATAAGATCACATCACCCGCATTAAAGCTGAGCACATGAGATACTAGGGTTGACTCTATGGAACTGGATCAATAAATAATCAGGTCATGGACACGCTGCAGAATAAAATTATCTGATTTTGCTAGTACTAGAAGAACTCTTTATTTGTAAACATTTCCGCTCTCATCATTAAAGGTCACTCTCTGCTGCCAAAAACGTCGAACGAGTTAATAACAAAGTCAAACACAGGGAAAGTGCTTAGTTGGACAGGCTTAATATTACATGTACAGCGATGGTGATGGGAAAAGCTGGCCGTCACCTCTCACGCCTCTGCCTCTCCTGTCTCCTGATGCACTTCAGCAGGCAGCAGGTGAGAAAGGCCACAGACATCAGCAGTATAATGGCACAGCTGACAGTGGAAGCGACCACAGCCACCCTGAATCCAAAGTCCTCAAAGCGTGTCAGGGCTGAATTCAGGGACAAGGCCAGGCATGACGAATGAGAACAGAACATGCACTCTATCAACATTTAAAATTCAATTTAACAATCAAAGAAGGTTCTTAAGCCAATGGCAATACATTAACTCATCAGAGATGTAATACAAAACACTGAAATATTAATGTGAATGCTTGGAAAATTCAATCTGTGATCTGGCTGTGATTTCTCTGCCAAATTTAGTTTTTTTAAATATTAAATTAAAGTGTCTCCATGAAGTCACCAAGCTGCTTAAGTCTGTCATTTATTTTAACCCTTTGCATTATATCTTTAGCAAAGCAATTACCCAGTCTTCCTGCAATTATGTAAATGAATGACAATAAAAATAAGAATGGTATACAAACAGATGGCATTTCTGATTAGTTTATGCAAATACTTATTTTCATTTTGACAATAAACAGTCCCATAATTCATTAGAAATTGATGAACAATGGCAAGCCTGCACATTGAACTTAATGAAGTCAGAACTGATTACTACTTAATAAGGCAGGGGAAATACACGTTTTTTGACGTGATTCATCATCTAGCAGACTTCCCAGGGAGGGGCAGAGTGACAAGCACTGTTGCCTCCCATCTTTCAGGGTTTGAGTCTTTGCCCTAATGACTTTACATGAGACCCCCCACAGTACAAGACATACACCAAAGTTAGTTACCAAATTACCTGTAGGTGTGAACAGCGTTGGTTCCATAAATACATGTCCGTGCAGAACATAGATGGGCCTCCCAGGTAAATTTCTCCCATTTTTAAAACCCTTCTCTCTCTCTCTCTCTCTCTCTCTCTCTCTCTCTCTCTCTCTCTCTCTCTC
>JABFEB020000104.1:12709859-12720500 GCA_019775895.2 Stomatorhinus ivindoensis
GGCACTATCCCAGCCAAAGCACAGTCTCTGTTCATAGAGGCACTATCCCAGCCAAAGCACAGTCTCTGTTCATAGAGTCACTATCCCAGCCAAAGCACAGTCTCTATTCATAGAGCCACGGACTCAGTCAAAGCACAGTTTCTGGCCCCACAGGCACAGTTGCAGCAAACGCACGGTCTCTGTCTACACAGGCACAGACCCACCTAATGTATAGTCTCTGTCCATACAGGCACAGACGCAGCCAATGTAGTCTCTGTCCTTATGGGCACAGACTCAGCTAAAGAACAGTCTCCATCTATAAAGGCACAGACCTAGCTAAAGCACAGTCTCTGTCCATACAGACAGAGACCCAGCTGAAGCAGTCTCTGTCCACAAAATAACGCAGTTTTGGTCCATATACAAACAGATGAGCTCTGTCTATACAGATGTAGAGCCATTCAGAAAGTCTGCTCTGTCTATACAAGCATAAAGCATTCATTCTATTGCCTTCCTGTAAACAAGCATCTCATCGACATTCTCTCTCTTTCTGTGATGTTCTACTGAGATAAACTGAGCTAAACCACTTCCTCTGCCATGATGGTATTATTAAGATTAAACTGACACAGACGGCCCTTCAAAAATAACCCACGTTGCAGGTCTTTCCTCCTCAAGACTTTCAGGGAAGGAGATTTATGTCAGGCCAGGTGAGCTAGAGGTAAACGGAGGTGGGAGCTGGATTCTCCCCACATGGCAGAAGGGAAGGAGACTACTACAGTGTTTGGGGGGGGGGGGGGCATAGTGTGGCTTGGAATATAATGCTGAGGGGGCAGAATCAGGCACTAGAGTGACTGCTTACTCTCCACACCTCAGAAACACACTCACACACACAAGTCTTTCCTGAAAACTCATGACTTCTCATGTCACTGTGCACAGATACCGAAATGCTGGATTCATTCACAAAGATCACAAAGCACGGTGTGACCCTAAGTGAATGCTTTTTCATAATTTCCACGTTACGCGTCACAAAAAATACAACGTATATACTTTACGCCCAAAATTGTTTGGCTTTGTAAAAGAGGAAAGTAACTTTGAAATCACTCATGAAGAAGTTTTTATTGTCATTTAAAAACAGTTTCTCTCTTCTCTGGGAAGGTTCACTATCATAATGACGTAAAAATGCATTTTCTTCTTACTTCCTCTTTTTTCAGCCACCAACCACCGTGCATTGTATATGTAGATGTATTTGGCGAGCCGTAGGAACTATCAGAGCTGAAACCTGCCAAAGCCTGACTCAGCAGATAAGCAGATAGAAGATGGTAGGACGGAGCGATGCAGCAAGTCATGGATGCGCTGATGCTCAGTAAATATTTATACATAGTTAACAAAGAGTTAGCGCTCAGCAGATCCATCCATCCGCCTTAGAACTGCTTATCCTGACAGCACAGCGCATACCCGGCCGTGGCGGCAGTGCAGGCCAGTGCCCACATCTGCACACAGCACACCACATACAGTGACACCCCACAGGTGATGTAGAAATGCCAGTTAACTGACTTTGGACTTCAGCTGGAAACAGAATGTTTACCAGGGAAACTGACAAGTCCTTTAAGAGTGATTTATAGATTCAGAAAGCAGCTTGTCATACCTTAGCACTACATTCCACATTGAATAATCCCTTTATGATTATTTGCCAACTCCAAACCAGTGTTTAGGCACCTAAGCACTGAGCTTGTAATGTCTCCATGTACACCATGCCAGCACAAGTCAGTGACTACCCCACCACTCACTACAGCAAAGAGGACAGGGCAACTAACCCAATTTTAATTTCAATTATGACTTTGGCTTCCAATGATTATTAAAATAAAACAATGGAAATAAATTGATTATTGTGCCACATTTCATTTCACAATGATGTTCCCACTGTCTTGTGTAATAAAACAAACGCACCCTTTCGAACTCCTTTCTATTTGCTTCACAGTCGAATTATATTTAGAGTTCAAGGAACCCGCTGTTAAAAAGACAAGTTAAAAAAACGCATGATATTTCCAAAGTCAATGAGGATGTGTGTTAAACAATTGTTGCCCCAATAGTGAGTAAAATAATCATAATTTTTTCCATAACTGAGCAGGCCAACTACATCATCTACATTAATTGCACAGGTGAAAGAAAAAAAACACCAAGAAAAATGGCTTCATTGCCACGTATGACAAGGTTTCTAGAGTTCCGGCCCGAAGGCCGCCTTGCGACATTTCCTGAGCTCGCCGACACATGAAGAGGCCTGCTGAGGTGGAGCAAAGTGCACGAGCGAGCCCAGTCACATCACAGGGCTGCGCCTGTATCAACATTACATACTGGGGAAAGACACAAGCCAGCGTATCAAGGAAATCGTGATGTAGAGCAAAGAACCGCTGAGGTCAAGCTGCTTCTGTGAAGCCACAGTATTTTTAAAGACTAACAGTGAGCGCTCAGCTTGGGGTCACCTCTGACCCCCCCCCCCCCCCCCCTGCCAGCTACCATGCCTCTGAAGCATTCAGCTTGATATGCTACTGGCCGATTTTTACAAGAAAGCTCCAGTGAAGACGAGCCCAAAGGGCAGCCCGGCTCCCCGTCACACCCCCTCACTGTGCCGGAGAGATGCGGCGACTCACCCTGCGCTTCTTGCTCAGTTGGCTCTTCAGGAATTCGGCGCCTTCCTGCTCGCCGCTGCTAACCTCATCCATGTCACTATCCTCGTCCTGTGTCGAGTCCCTCTTGTTGTCCAGGGTCACGCAGGTCCTAGCCTCACTATCCATCTCTGTCTCAGTCTCGGTCACACTGTCGTTCTCCTCCTCATCAATGGGGTCCTCGTTGGTGAAGACCTCGCCTTCCACGGCGCAGGATGGGCTGTCGATGCCGCTGTCCCTGTTCGGGATTTTCCCATTGCCGTTTTGCGCCGTGGTACCAGAGTCCCGGGTGTCTTCCAGCTCGCATGGGCCCTCAGTCCTGCAGGTGTCATGGTCACCACTGCCTGCGCTGTCAGCGGTGCCCCCCCCATCCCCGATTCCCACCACGCTCCCTTCATCGATCCGCAAAGTGCTCAAGGCAGAGAGCTCCAAGACATCCCCGGTTCCTCCCGAGATGCCAGGTGCTTGTTGCCCCATTTGGGATGAGTCCTCGGTCCCCTGCCCCAGGGACGGCAGCTCTTTGGGATCCCGTGTGGACTCTGCCGTTTCCTCCATGGTCAGCGTCAGGTGGAGTTGCTCCCTCCGGTGTGCACCAAAGATCGGCACTCTGAACGGGAGAGCGAGAGAGAGGAGCCCACAGGTGAGGCTGAATGACGGCCGCTTATTCTCAATTTACAAAAGCTGGCCCAGCGGAGACAGCCTGGATCAGCAGCCAACAGCTAAGTGAGGACCATGGAGTAGCACGGACAGCTTAGGTGGGACAGCATCAGCCAGCAGAACACAAGGAAAGCCAAGAGCAGGTGTACATCTGTGGCCTAATGGCACACAGTAAACTGAAAACGAGGACACTGCTGCGCCAGACTTAAATAAATACAGCACAGCATACACAGACCGCACTCCCAACAGCACCATGCAGACCTGGGTTCGAACAAGCACTGCAGCTAGCTGACTAAAAATTGTTGCACCCACCATTCCCACAACAAGTTTGTGAGAACTGCCAGACAGGCATCGCCGCTGAGTAGATATCACCACGTCAGCGTGATGCTTTTCTGCTTACATCCACCACATTTGTCGCTATAATCTGCATCATGAAAACAGCTTTTCTCCAGCGAACATTAATGTATAATTAATGCATATATTTAATGCATGTACCTAAAGTGGCAATACCTACCTCACATAAAAGCACATTAGTATCAGACATGCAATAATGAATAATAACGAATAAGGGATTACAAATGAAACACAATGGCGTACGAGACTCTCTCACCCTGAGTTTTCAAACTTCTCGATCAGCCGGCAGACGCTCTTCACAGTCTTCTCAGCCTCTGGACTCCCCAAGCAGGTGGGTGTCCTGCTGGGCTTCGGTGGGGGAGCAGCAGGTAGGGGTCGCGAGGGGGCGGGAGGAATCCACTTCGGGCTCTTCTCTCTTCCCAGGCCGAGGAGGTGTGAGGGTTTAGGAGGAACTGTGGGAGAGGAGAAAGGACAGGATCAGCCCCTCACACAGCCCAGGGTGACTGCAGGTCCTGAGGGACGCAGGCTGAGAGGGACCCTGAAGAGTGGCCATCCATCCTGGGCCAATTTGACAAAAAAAAGAAAAACAAATAAAAGAGAGATCAATTCTAGGCGCAGCCGATCGTGACGGAAAACATCAGTAAGGAGGCTGCGAATACTGCTTCCTCATTCTGAACAGGATGTCACTCACTGTGGTTTTGATACATGAAAAAAAAGGCAACTCTGAGAAGAGCAGCAAATATATCTCTGTTAGCTGACGGTGGGCAGCCATACTCTGCACACATGGCCTCACCTCACGTGAGAGCGGCAGCTGACCGTCTGCAAGCCTCTTTGTGTCTGCAGCAGTTTTTAAAGGGATCATTAAAAAGCTGATAGAGCCACACACAGGTTTCCTCCCCTCCGAACTTCCTTCCTCCCAGACCATACTAATCGAAATGGAATACAGTAAATAACATTTAAATTAATTTACATAAATAAAGTACTGGGTGACATAGACAGAATTATGACTGAATAATGCATCAAACAATATTCAGTAGTTACATCCAAATATCTTTTAAAAATTGCAACAATGCATAAACACTGTTTATAAGTTGTTTAATGTAAGACGATTGAAAAAGACAAGCTACAGATTAACCCTGAAACTGTAAGCATCTTCAGCAAACGTCCTGAGAAACAGACACTGCAGCAGCTCTTATAGGGGAGTTCATGTCTTGCCTCTTATCAACAGCACTCAGGAAGACAGATGTCACTGCATTTAAACATTTTATTTTGCACCATTTGTGCAGATTGGCACTTTGTTATCCATGAGACAGAAAACCACTTTCAATTTTCAGTCGTTCACAAAAATAGCAACTTCCACTTTTAATGACTGTAGTTCTCCTTTCCAAAAATTTGAGAATGTCTGCGCTAATTTTCACAGTTAGATGTTCAATATAATGTAGAAGCCGATGTGAGAAGCTAAACGCGTAAATGCATGCAGTCGCACTCTTAACACTAAAGCACGCAGACGTGACACGGGCCGGCACTCCCCGGCTGGGATGCCCTGGTCGACGTGGGATGGGTTACCTTGGGGTTTCTGTGACACAGGCTGCCGAGGCGCAGCTGCCGGCTGGAGGCGCTTTCTCCCCGCCGGGTCGCTGGGGCACGGCCTGGGGGCAGCGAGGGTTCCCGCTCCTGCCCGGGGGGGCCGTGTCTCGGTCGGGCTGCACTTTAACTGCACCGCTGGCGGTGGGATATCTACGGAGTGAACATGCCCTCATCAGAAAGTGATACAGGAGGAGGGGGTCTCTCGCAAACTCATCAGGCAGCATCTAATGCAGGGTTATCTGGGCTGACAAAGACGGGTGCTCAAGACGGCTGCATGTTTTAAGGAGATTCACTCTGGGTGATGTTTCTCTCCCACACTCTGGGCTCGGGGTTTTTCACCACCTCTAAAGCATTACTGATAACGTAAACACAGAGAGCACTACAGAGTATTAGACTTGATGCCGGAGGAGATACACGACTCGTTCAGCCTCAGATGGATCCTGGAAGAGGAACTGCCATGAATGATCTCTATCACTTTTCCGGGACTTTGGAGGACAGCGAAGGAACACTGACGATGGGAATCAATAGCCCAGGCAGGCTGGGTGAAGTGAGCTGCACTAATGATTCCCTGAGAGCTTTTCCAGTTACAAGAGCATCCAGTAGCCAGTGCAGTCTTGTAGACAATGTCATGGCTGCATCCGGCCAGCGCACAAAAATGATACACTAAAAGGGCAGGAAATTAATCATTTTCTGTGAAACACAGGCTTCTCAGGGAGAAATTAATCTCTCCCATTGTGGGTGTCGATTTTCTGAGAGCACGTCTTAGATCTGCACAAAGCGTATGAGTCACGTTTGTATAGAGGTGGACTTGTGTCTGTGTGAGAAGCTGCGTGTCTGTAATTGAAACGTGCCTGTAATTAGTCCAGGTAGCACCTTGTTACAGAACAAAACTTTTAGAAAATTACGAAATATCCATGTAGAATTATGTTAATTAAGCTGCATAATATCAAGAATGAAGTGAACACATAAACACATACATTCCAAAAATTCTTCAGCTCATTACTCTAACTGTCAAAAGAAAAGTCAAAATATTGAAAGCCAACAAGAAAAGCTAATAGTAGGTTTTCACAAAGGAGGCAAATGCCAGGGCCGACTAATCTACACCATCATGTTCAGAAATGATCATTTCACTGGAACTAGGTGACCTACATTCCAGTCCTAATGCTTTCAGAATGGGCCACATATTAATTCAATAAACCCAGTTCATTTTGTTCTCAAGTTACAGCTATAACAACATTTTTCAAAAATGATCTAGGTGACCTTTTATAATATTGATTAATGTGACTTTCTTCCACAAACTAGGTGAGAATGTATTGTAATAATATCTGGCTTTCAAGCTACCAAAAGTATAGAAGCTTCAGACCCAGAAGGAAAACCGAACTCGTCCAATAAATTATTCAGTCTAGTTTTGATAATATTGTACTACAATTACAGAAACTAAGAATAACAAAGTGAGAAGGTAATATTAACACCACAGTTTACCCCATATATGTTCAATGAATTATACCAAACTTCAGGTGAAACATTTAGAAAGATTTTACCGGACTCCTGCAGCGATGATGAACACTTGAACAGCTATATCAGCAGTCAGATGAACAAACTCTTAACGTAGCTAATAAACACATTGCCGGGATTCCCTCAGAATGAGAAGCTTTCTCCTGGCATCTCTGACGCAGAGGATGAATCATCGCATGCATCAATTAACCTGGGTAGGTACATGTTTGAATGCTATGGAAACCAAACAAAAAGCTCTGACTGAAAAACCAATAAAGCCCCTACAAACAAAGTGTTAACAACAAATCACTACGACATTTTAGCAGTTCAGTGGTAGCCCTACCATGCCATTAGATATCACATGCTGACGAGGTTCCTTCAACGCCATCCATGGATGAAGCTAAAAGATGATTTAAGGTTCCCTTGTTACGTTTAAAAGTGAGATGAACAGCAGCCTTACCACCATCATCTCGATTCTCAGAGTGAACTTTTCTTTCCCTTTCAGCTCTTCCACGGCACTTGATTGACAAGGACAGTCTCCATGGCTGCTACCTCCACAGAGATCCTGCTTTTGTGCAGAGCTGTAAAGGCTCTGGCCATGATCTGTGACAAACAGGACCTGCCAAACCTGCTTTCACACCTGCGACAGACACACACCACAGCTGGTGACAGTTTGTGCAGACGAACACGTGTGGCTCAAAGCTCAGCCTTCTCACTGAATGGCGGTACGTTTTTCACGCCAGCTGGGGCTGACACGAATGTTCACCAATAGATTCCTTCTGTTAGGGCCTCCTGTGAATCTATAACTGATCAATTGAAATCCCCACTTTGTTCCACATTGCTTTCCCATCAACTTAGGGCAGCCTTGTATACCTGAGCTAAAAGCACTAAATTATGTCTTTAAGAGCAAGAGCTCAATCACCAAAACACCAACACCAACCACCTGGCCTAACATGTCAACATCATTGAACTGTGGCAGCCAGTAGAATTTGAAGATAATAGCACATGACAATACGCACACGTCTGTTGTGGATGATTTCATGCTCATATTGCTTTGACAGTGGTAAAGGTGATAGCTTCTGTTCTTATGTTAATCTGTTATGTTCCCTTTGCCATCCATGCTGCTAAAAATAGCTTGGCACCGGCTGACCTGCCCCACGGATAGCAGACCACGCATCAGTGAGGTGCTCTTTAGATCGGTGGGATAAACCTCGAGATCGGATTCCCCCATTGGATAAGGCAGATGCATTAGTCTTGTGACACGTGATGCCTTACAGCTGTTCATGGATTTCCATGGTGATGCCAGAAGACGACTCACTACCACCGACAGGAAAACGAGGGAGCCTCTTCCAGTGGGCTGTGCATTGGCGTGTTCGCTACCAGATTCTATCTGGAGGAAGCCATTTCCGTCGTCACACTCAAATCCATTGAAAGAGCTCTCGGTTACGCCCCAAGTGATCCTCAGGACAATAAAAGCAAGGCAAACTTTTGCTACATCACCTACAGCAGAAGAGACCTCAGTGACCTTATGAAATGCATGGGGGGGTGGGTTCTGCCTGGACTGGGGCACAGTGATGCACACCCCCGTGTCTGGCCCTTAAGGTCCGCTCTTTGTGGGTTCCTTTTGTGAGGAGCTGCCAATCAGCGGCATCCCTTGGGCAGCCCCATGCACGCAGGCCCTTTGTCCCAGTGCAGGCTGTGAGATCAATTATTCCTACGGTTTCACTGCTTTACAGTGAGTTGCTCGCCTTCGCTGGCCGTCTCTGCAAAGGTCACGCTTCACAGAAAACGCCAGCTTTTTTCTTTGAGTGCTGTATTCCTCGAAGCCTTTCTGTGCCCTACAGACGATTAGTCATACTGGCTAATTAAAGGAGAACAGGTCTGCACATGCTATGTGATAAACTTGTGAATGAAAAAAACAAATATCAACAAATAGCTAGTTTTCATTGCAGGGTTCCTAAAGATTTGAAGTCTATACCAGGAATCACAAAGTAGGGGACTCCCAGCAGGGCATACCAGTCTGTCACATGACACACACATAAATCACTCCCCAATGGGCACAAAGAGCAATTTAAAGATAAAAATTCAGTTAGGTGTTTGGTTTCAGACTAGAGGAGGATCTTATAGTAACAGGAGGACTTCTATGCTAACACAGGGAAAATATGCAAGCCGCACACACAGCGGCTAAACATTACTACACATTCATGTTCAATTTCCTATAAGGAAAAGCTATTCCTCTAGCAGTACAGCTTTTATGACCTGAGTTGAACTTTCGCCCCATTTCCAACACTGCAGTGTTCCGAGCTGGTGCCGGGCTTTTTCCCAATCAGGGACTGGATCCATTTCCACCAATGCGGTGTCCGAGCTGGTGCCGGGCTTTTTCCCATTCAGGGACTGGTTCTGCACGTTTGCACAACAAAAAAAATGAAAAACAACTCCAGCATGGCACCATAGAAAAGCTGGTCTCAAAATTTATAAGCACAATGTCACTGAAAGTGTGACTGGCTTTGGGGTCCAAATCTTCCGCATAGCTTGAAAGTTCAATCAATAACTGATATAGTTTTGTCTAATATCACTGGCACCAGCTGCGAAACAACTTGCTAGTGCTTATTAGCGGTATAACGTTATTTTTATATAATTTTTTTTTTATTATCCTGTGGAAAATCAAAGATCAATCTTCTGGCCTGATTTAATAATAATTTTAAAAGTGTTGCTGGATAAATAAACAAAATATTGCAGAGCTGAAGTGGTGAAAAGATCCTGAGGCGAAAAGCAAAGACTCTCATTGCACATCAGCGGTAAAACTGTGAGTGAGAATAAACTCACAGAGACTGATGAGAAATACAGCCTTTAAGCGAACGAAGGTGGATACAGGCGACAGAGACAGCACAGGTCATACTATGAAAACTCTTGTCTGAAGACTTTTGTCTCTATACAGGTTTATTTTTTCAGTTTAGTGGTTTATAAAAGCTTAAGATCCAAAGCAAATAAATCCAAAACATGGAATTCATATGGACCTATACTTTACTCTCACTTCCGCCTACGTAACACTTCCATTCCGTTCTTTTATGAAACCAGTGGAAACGCAGGCAGGTTCTCAAAAGGCACCTAGTGAGAACCAGACCAGCACCAGCAATTGCTCTGTGTTGGTGGAAACAAGGTATTTGAGTCTATTAACCTAACCTATTGCCTATTAACTAAGGCAGCATGAAACAGTCAAGAGTTACTTACTGCTAAAGACAATCACAGAGTGGCACAACAGATCACATGAACATCTTTATGGTTTAGGGCATCCTAACTGAACTAGGACAGATACCCGGGCAGCACCCAGCAGGCCCACTTTTTTAAAGCTGCGTTAGAATAGGTCTATATATATATATATATATAATTACCAGAAGGCAACAGGATAACTGATTCATTCACACAATAGCAAAATAGCAATAAAAATCATTAGTGATCAGCCACTGAATAATTACACCATCCAGCTGAATCCTCTAAAATCAACAGTCAGCTGTTGTTGGATACTGGTCAAGGAACACGGCTACGTAGTCAAAGCAAGGTGCTAAACGCGACCTCTAAGAGCAAGAAGAAGGGAAGCCGCTATATAGGTGGGAGTGACAGACACAGCCAGGAAGCAGGAGATAGCAGCTGAAATAACAACGTCAGAGGAGAACTGGCCCGTTATCTGCTGAGCAACAAGGTTTCCAGCTCAAGGCCAATCCTGATCCTCTATTCATCAGAAACTGGGATGGTCTGGCCTTGACTGGACTTCAGGCAGAATTATGTGAGGATATACGACCTCTGGGAGAGATGGGCCTGTGGCATCCAGGGGAGCTAATGGCTAGTGGCTAATGGCTAGTGGCTAATGGCTAATGGCCTCTCGGGCTGTGGCGGAGCACATCCATCACTC
>JABFEB020000104.1:12752527-12778047 GCA_019775895.2 Stomatorhinus ivindoensis
CCGCACCCCCTACCCAAGCGGCCATCCTGTCAGGCCGCCAGCCGCCCCCTCTAGTCGCAGTAGATCTTGTACTTCTCGCTGCAGAAGACCACGGGCCCGGCGATGCCGCTGGACTCGGCGCGCCCGGCGCAGGACTGCCCGTGACTTACATGTGGGTTGGCGGTGGCGCCCTTGGCACGGGAGGGGCCCGTCTTGGCACGGTTGCCCCGCCGCAGCTGCTCGTGGTCGAACTCCAGGTCCTCCAGCCTCTGCGTCAGGGCCAGCTTCTGCTGGATGGCCATGCGCAGCAACGAGTTCAGGGTCTTCTTCTCGTCCTCGGCCGCAGCCAGCTGCCTCTGCATCTCGTCCAGTTGCGTCACGTACTCGTCACACCTGCCGCACGGGGGGAGGAGTAGAGCGCGGATTAAAGGTCACCTGTATTTGTATGAAGGCTCACGGGGCACGGGACTGCAGACATGCGAGATACGGTCCCCTACTGGAGGTCACTGTCCGCACCTCTGTGTTAGATATTCCCTAAATGACCTCAGAAGCGGCTCAACGACCGCTTACCATCCCCCCGCCAGCCCACAGGGAAACTGCATGAAATATGCCTTGTGTAATCCTCCCTGAAATGCATTATTAAAATGCGCGTAACATGAAGTCATGGGAACGCGCAATAAAATTTAAAAAGCTGCAGTTCGCTTGGTACGCCAGCAGGAGGCGCACTTCTGCCGAAGACAGGCATACATCTGGTAACCAAGTAGCAAAAACAAAAAAAGCTACACTCCAGGCTTAAAATTCCACAGGATAGAGTTTCTGCATCTTAAAATCTGCCAACAGGCACTACGTATCTCCTAGAGGACCAAACACTGCATGATCTTCAGAACCCCACTCCCATCCCCTCTGCAGTTACACTGCAGCGCACACACAACTGAGTTCCTGCAACTTAAAAAAAAAAAAGAATCAGAGGGCTTCCCACAATGCTCTGCTATTCACACAGCTCCTTCACACATATTCCAAGCATCAGATTAACTAATGCAAGAATCTCATATGTGCCTATTATCCAAGGCTGCAAAACACGGAAGAAAAACTACCAGAACATCAACACGCAGGCACTCTACTGAAACAAAAAAATCTACAGGTATAAGAGGAGCTTAGACAAAAACTCAGCGTAACTCATTATCTAAATATGCTGATGGCCTGATCAGTTTTGGCATTGGCTGCTAGGGGGCAGCGATTGTTCCCTAGGAAGAGGCAGCCCCCAGTGAGGGCGGGGGTGCAATCCAGCCTCCCATGAGCAGAGCTGGGCTCTGACCCGAGACGGCAGTCAGCTTGCTGTGACAGGGGTGGGTGTGGTTTGTGCCGACAGCTTCTGCTAGCTGACAAGCTACCAGGAGGCAGCACCATCGCAGGGACACTGTCACAGCCCAGAGAAACTAGCAATTAGCGGCTTAGCAGCACAAAGCAATGCGAATCTACTCAAAACACACACTGGCGTTCGTGTGTCCAGGAACAATTATCCACAATCTCTACTCTTCTCTGCACAAACCCAGGCTCAGGACCGAATTTAAAGCTGCTGCCTGCATCTGTCCAAACATGCTGGGAAAGATATCAGTCTACATGTCCTGCAAACTGTACAGCTGTGAGGAACACATCCATGGGGTGGACATCAGCCCAGTGTGTAAAATACCAGTGGAACACACTCATAGCGGTGAAAGTATTGCACCCTCGTAAAGTACTGCAAATCAATGCAGTTTCTTAAAATGATATCTATATGAAGCAGGCTCCATAACTAGACGAAAAGAGTTCTGGCCATGGTTCTGTCCTATCACGTCAACCAGAAATCGGCACGGATTCTAGCCAAACATGGTGGTAGCAGCATTCCTGAAAGACCGTGCAAACGCAGGTCTATCTTATCTTATGTCTCACTCTTGAGGGAGCCTTTAAAACGACAGGAAGAAAAAAAAATCCAGCCTAACCCATTCCTCTGCAATAAGCAACCATCTCACCATCCTATTCCTGGGTTCATCTCCACCTATCTACTGTAAAACAAGCTGGAGTCACCAAAACTGGCAGCTAGCTAAGCTAAATCTGCTAGTTAGCCATCAGCAAACACATCTGATGGACTGGTTGGACCACTGTCACATAACATGATAACGTGTGAATGTTAAATATCATCGTGGGGGGGGGGGGCTGGGCTGGGGTCTATAGGGTCACCCAGCCGCTATGATCCTGGAGCCCAGCTGGGCCTGGACTGCGTAGCCTATTGTGCCCCCCCAGGGGGGCAATTGTGGGTGTGTATCACCCCCCAACCCCCCCCCCCCCCCAAATCCACAATGCAGATTAGTGACACCCCTTTAGCTCAAGCCTTTTGTTTAGGGGAGCCTTCCCATAAATGAAGACTGGTTTAAAGGTAAAAAGGTCAGACATTTTCCCGGGAAAAGAAATCCCCCCCTTTTCTCCAAGCGGTGCCTTTTAACGGGCCCCCACTTGCCCTGACAAACTGGGGCTGTTCTCCCACAATGGGGGGACTGCCCCCACTTTCCCTGACAAACTGGGGCTGTTCTCCCACAATGGGGGGACTGATGCCCTTTGTCTTGAAACAGTTGCGACATTGACTGAATCGATGGAAAAGAATTGGTCTTTCCGAAGCCTTAAAACAATCGGCTGTGGGCTTCCCCGTCAGATACAGCCAGACACCAATCACGCCGGAGCACAGCCAATTACTGGGGGGGCGAAGGAACACTAAGGAACTCCGAGGAGCTCAAGAAGGAACAAGTGACATTAAAGATTTAACTAAAAACCCAGTTGTCTGACATCAGTGCTTTCTGGTTAAGTATACATTAATGTAATAAGGTTTTAATAAGCTTACCCAATAGCTTCTGTTAAATTCTCTAAAAAGGGAATTTAAACAAAGTTAACTGAGGCACTTCAGGCAACAAACCCATTGTTTATGTGAGTATTAAAATGGCACAAGCGTGTAGTAAATTAATTTTGGAAAGTAACCTGCTTCATTAACGAGTTAAGGGATCCCCCCCCCCCCCCCCAAGCAGGACGAGAGGGCAGTTGTGGAGTGTGGGAAACTGCAGCGTGGCACGTATGTCTCTGCAGGTCCTGAGAAAGGGAGGGTTCCGCCCAGCAGACACTCGGCTGGTCATTAGCATACCAATGCTGCTTCTTTCGAGTCAGAGAGCAATGGGGGGGGGGGGGACTCTTGCCGCATGTGTGTGCAACCAATCAGGGGCCAAGTCACTTCTTGCTTTGCAAACAGCTGTGACACACAACGGGCCATGAAATGACAATGACCTCATTGAGAGCTGCTCAACACTTACAGCAAGACAGAAGCAGCCAAAAGAGGATCGATTCACTCGGGGTTTGATCAGATTCATAGGGAGCACAGAGCAAACTGCTTCAGCTTTCAGCAGGGCAGGACCTGAACATAGTTACGGCCTAAACTGTTAATGCAACCAGTAAAACAAGCTATCGGTGATAGAGTTTCTGCCAGCAACTGTTACTCTCAACAATTTTCTTCCATTGGCAATTATATGTATATAACAGAGGTATAATTAGAATAGTGTGGTTTCTTGAATTATAAGGCAGCAAAATGCCCTACCCTGCTCAAATCTGGCTGGACCACATTTTGGTTTAATGTGATACCTGAAAATTGCAAATAGGCACTTACAGGCCCTTCCTGATTATCAAGCCTAATGCAACCAGTACATACCTACACTCACACAGCTCCTGATAGTCCCTTCCTACTCAACACATGTACGTGTTCAGCATTAAAACCTCGTCCCATAATCCCCACCTCGCATAGTTCCATAATTGCCGTCTTGGTAACTCGTCTTTGCCATCTCACTCTTCATTCTTCACACTCTGTTGCACTCCTGAAAGGACGCGTTTTCAGGCTACGCTTAGTCTCCTACCAAGTAAACCAGGTGTCTCTAGGACTCAAGTTCTTATTCTTGCAACACAAAATTGGTGGTTTTGCGAGAATGCGAGACTTTAAACCTTTTCCACATTCATTGCAAAGCCACAATGTCCCGATAAATGTGAAGACCCAAGACTTGAAACATTCCATGCTTGGAAACTTCCCACGCTACAGAAGGGTCCGGGCTTGCTGGCCACGCCCCACGGCCACTCCATTAAGAGCAAGAACTGTGCCTCTCAGACCACGGCTTTCTGTGCTCACGTCCATCACCATCCACTCAGGCCTCGCACTGTAGGAAACACCCCCTCGCTGGGGGCACCTTTCCCCACACATTAGGGGCCGTTAGGGTATGAAGATCAGCTGTTTCTGCCACAGGAACACTCCTCTGCTCTCTGGTCAAGTTCACCAATATTACCAGAGTCTCCCAAATAGCAGGCGAGCTTAAGTGCTCCTCTAGTCCTAAGATTTGCAGCCAAAGTGTAAAGATAAAAGAAAAATCAAGGCAGACTGATTCACGTAGTCTTTTCATGGTGGATAATGATTCCATTGTCAGGGGTCTCATTCAGAGAGTAGGAAAGATCTACTAGAGGGACTTTCTTTGCAACTGGCGTCTAAATCTGAATCTAATGAACTACCACTCACATATACTTAGTCAAAACTAAGATGCCACTTTAACACACATTACCATTTAATTTCAATTTACCTTTGAAATAAAATGAGGATCTATATCAAAATGTATTTTTTCCTGATATATTTTAAGCTGTTGATAACAAAAAGCTGAGTATTGATATGATTTTGAAACGGCATCATGTTAGTACCCTTCAGTGTTCAACTCAAGGCTTGAAAAACCCCCTTACACGGGAAAGGCTGATTTCGGAATATCTGGCATAACCAGATTATCTGTGGTGAAACACAGTGAAAACTATTACCAAGAACAATAGCTAGCTTGAGAAAGACACAATCTGATTTCAGCTGAATGCTCAAAAAGAAAATTCCCCAGTGTTGGTGAAGGATTGGAGTAAAGTCAGACCGGTTCAGACCAGCATGGTCCACTCCATATGGAAATCAGTAAGATTACCATGGGGGTGGGGAGTTTAATCGCATCTCCGATCATAATTAAGCACTGTTTGAGATGTATCTCCGGTAGACACACACAGGGAAAAGATAAAACCTGTTCTAGCCTCTGAAGCAGAGGCAGGGGTGTGGAGACAAAATATGATAACCACAGACCGTGTTTGCTTGTTAGCTTCTGCAAACTCACCGCGTGGCGAACATGGCCCTGAGGGAGGAGAAGGTGGCCGCATCCTCTTTCAGAGCCTTCAGCTCATTGCGTAGCTTCATCATGGTCTCCGTCACCATGGCCTTCTCGTTCTCATACTTGCTCTTCAGGTTGGCCAGCGCCACCTCGGCAGTCTGTCAGGACGAACCTCACATTTTCACTTGACCGTTTCACACAGAAGCAAAAAACAAGACGGTGGTACGACACATATCGCTGTATAGCAGTGGTTCCCTAATCCCGTCCTTGGGGCCGCACAGGCAGTCCACGTTTCTGCTCCCCCCGAGTTCCGTCCCAAATGCTGGGAGGGAGCAAGCGCACGGACCAACTGTGGGTCTGGACTGGACTGGGAAACACTGCTGTACAGCCATGAAAGGCCCTTACCTGTTTGTTGGCCTTCAGCACGGTCCTCAGGGTTGCGATTTGCTCCCGCTTGGTGCTCAGCAGGGACTTCAGCTTCAGAATCTCCTCCATGCAGGCCTCCTTGTCCTTGTCAACTACTGGACCCAGCTCCAGCGAGGCCACCCTCTGACGGGAGAGCTCGGTGGTGCGATCCACAGCCATCTGCAAATGCTTGATCTGGTCACGGATGATGGCCACCAGGTTGTAGATGTTCATGGGTTCCCTGCGGGAGTCCGAGACCGGGGAGGGCAGCGAGGAGACGGGGGACGGGACGCTGTCACTGCTTTCGGCCTTAACGGGTTCGGGGAACAGCCCCTTGGTGAGCAGGATTGGGGAGCGCCGGCCCCGTCCTTCGGGGCTGTTTCGGACCCCTCTGCCCTCCTTGTAGAAGTCGAGCATGACACGGTTGGGCGTCTCGTTGTTGCACATGCACACGTGGTTGTAGAGGTTGGCGAGCTCCTCGCTGAAGGTGACCAGCTCATCCTGGGCAACACTGAGGCTTCCCTGAGACTCTCCGGCCACGTCGCTCACCTTCTTCAGCTCCTTCTCTAGACGCTCCACCTGGCCGCGGTCCGTGCGGCTGCTCTTCTCCAGCACGCACAGCTTCTCCGTCAGAGCCTGTACGTCGCCCTCTAGGTGGTTCTTCTCCTCTGCATACTTGGACTGGCAGTCCTGGTACTTGGACTGGAGCTCCTTGACCTCCTCCTTTAGGTCCCCAATATCAGACATGGCCACCTTGTACTTGCACTCCAGGATTTCAGGCCCGTTGATGTCCACCTCATAATAGTCCCCATCTTCGTGGCTGTCACGCTCCTTCTCGTTGTCCAAGGCTGACTGACGCTCTTTGCTGGCCTGTAGTTTCTTCATGGCACTGAGGTTCTCAGTGAGACGGCTGACCTTCTCGTGCTGCTCAGATAGAGCCCCACGGGCATGTTCTAGCTGTTTCTGGGAGTCCTGTAGTGTTGACAGGAGGTTGACCTTCTCTCTTTCCACCTGCAAAGAACAAATGAGACAGTGAAGTTCATATGCATCCTTGGTGAAGAGAGTATTGGAAAATTAATTATCAGCATTTTAAAAAAGCAAACCTGAATGGGGGAAAAGTAACAATTACATTTCTTGAACTATTTGTTGACAGCAATGTTCTTGCTTGAAATGAAAAACAAAATGAAACATTTTGCACAGCAGTATTGACAAATTGTAGATGGATTTTTTGAACGGTTCTGGGAATGTGGCTCCCCAGAGAAACTAAATATAATCATGAAGTACGGCTGCAGGCTAGCAGAAAAATACGGGATTATGTTCAATGTCAAATGCAGGAATTAGGAGCACGCTTTTTCCAAACACAGCTGCCCTTTAATAACACGGCCGGACAAAGCGAAGATCGAATTTCCACGTGCTTCTGCAATTCCATCGCTGTCCTATTTTTGTGACAAATTAATCAAACATGAGGACCAGAATCCCGTTCACCTTCATGTATAATTCAGCCAAGCTCAGCTCACTGACCTGTAGCAGAGGAACCCAGGCACATACAAAAGGAAAAATCTTCAAATGTACAAATAATGTATTTAGGAGGATTTACGCAGTGTTGTTGTTGTTGGTGGTGGTGGTGGTTATAAGCACCACGGAGCAATAGAATAATTGCCACTGTCAAGTGTTGCATAAGAAGCAAGCGTAGACCTCGCCAATACAACAGCTTGGCCCCGGCCAGGGGCCGTGACCAGAGCACAGCAGCGGCCTGCAGGCTCCGACCCCTGAGGATATCAGCTCAGCAGTGCAGAGAGCCCAGCTGACGTGGAATATAAAATAACTGCAGCGTCGCTGACCAGAAACGCAGTTATCTGGAATCAGGTCACCAAGCTGCGTGGTGCGCCAGCAGGGGTTGGGGACGCTGCCAAAAGCCTGGGGCAGCTGGGTCTACTTTCTGACTGAGCTTCTACAGGAAGCCCGGCCGCTGTCTAACCCATGGAGGCTCTGTGAATCCCTTTAAAATCAACTAATGCTTATAATTGAATTTCAGTTGTTCACATTTAAGACCGGTCTGTATGGGTCATTCAGAACTGTACGGCTATGCAGCTGCTGCAAATCTGAAACATACATACCGCTTCTTGCATGTGAAGCAGAGAGCATTTTAGTTCTGAAGCTGCCGCTGATCTGGCAACCAGTCACCGTCTTGACAACTGAGAAAGACCCGAAATGCTCAAGTCGGCCATCCTACCTGCACCAGCTGCTGCTTGAGCTTCTGGATCTCCGAGAGGTTGAGCTCGCTGAGGAGGTCGTTGACCAAGCTGGGGGCAGGGCAGAAGAGGTCGCTCTTCTTGGGGGTGGAAACCTTGCTGTTGTCGTCGCCTGCCAACTTGCAGAAGCTGCTGTCGTAGCCGTTGAGAGCGTCGTCGTTGTTAGGTTCGGCGACGTCATCGCTGAACTTGAGGCCGTCGAGGGAGATGCTGAGGGGGCTGTGATACATGGAGTCCCCGATGCTCATGTATTGTGACAGTTCCTTGCGCAGGTTGTTCTTCTGCTCGCGCTCAGTCTTGATGGTCTCCAGGGCTTCCCCAAGTTGCCTCTCTGCAATCTCCTTCAGGCGGATGGCATCCTCCAGCTGGCTGTTCAGGAACTCTGTGTCCTCGGCCAAGCGACGGATTTCATGTTTCAGGCCCTCAAACTCCACCTGATGGGGAGAGACAGAAGGAAACGTAACAAACAACTATTAATCTCTTAGTAGCATGAATGAACTGACAACAGATGGATCGATGAATGAATACTCAACTTGTGAAGAACTGACGCTGCTGTATTTTGTGGTTAATGCTATATTAGAATCACTAACTTATAGTATGTCAGACCAAAAAAGGTAGAGCCATTAGTTTCTTCTACTCAAGCCATTGGAGTAAAGGGATCAAGCCATTGGAGCAAAGGGATCAAGCCATTGGAGCAAAGGGATCAAGCCATTGGAGCAAAGGGATCAAGCCATTGGAGTAAAGGGATCAAGCCATTGGAGTAAAGGGATCAAGCCATTGGAGTAAAGGGATCAAGCCATGGGTAAAGAGACACACTGCATGCAAAACTCCTCATACCTGATTCTGCTTCAGCACGGAGACCTGCTTCTGCAGAGAGATGTTCTCCTCTTCCAGCTCAGAATAGTCCTGCAGGAGGCGCGTTTCCCGGAACTTGTACTCCTTGATGTCATCTCGCAGGCGTGTGCGTTGCAGCTCGGTCATCTCATGGTTCTGGGAACACCAGGCACAGTCGTGTTAGTAAGCCACACTATGTTCTGGGCGTGACTCAGTAGGATACACAGCACGGGCCAGGCGACCGTGGGCTTTCATCCATAGCTATGGCCAGGGAGTGGCCAGGTACAATGAGGCCTCTCAACACACAGAAAATGAAATATGAAAAGGATCGGTACATGTTTGTATTTCCAGAGTGACTTACTGACAGAACATTCAACATGTTCATAGACCAGAGTTCCTACTTCCAGTTTTTGAGGACCAGAATACAATATAGTTTGCAGTTTCCCTTGCTCAAACACATCCTGATCCCCTTAATTAACAGGTTTAATATGTGTGTGTCAGCAGGGAAATCTGAAAACTGTTGCAGACAAGCCCTCCAGGGCTGGAACTGGGGAGCCATGTCATAGATATTTACGTGCCACAAAGTCTTCACAGGGCATGTATTCTAAAAGGTCCAGCTGAAAGGTATTGTATTCATTTAAGTACTACAAGATGGTTGAATGTAATTTTTCAGCTACACTTTGATAAAGTGGTTCTCCTTCAGCCAGGCTTCTTGACTTCTACTCAGAAACAAACATAGGGGGATTCTCAGTGCAGGTCTCACCTGTGATTCCCTCTTTCGGGCCCAGAGTAGTGCTATCAGGTAAGTCTGTCTGATGGCCTTTTCACCCCGCCTGCCTATAGAAAGCCAAACCCCAGCTGATGTCCCAGAGCGCAGGTAGAATTAGCTTTGCCCACAAGTCTCTTTCTATGACAAGAATGTGCCTGGAAACAGATACTCCTCTAAAGTGGCCCCAAGAATGGATGGGTGTGTGTGTGCGCGCGTGTGTGTGTTTGCGAGAACATGTGCACGCAATTGAAGATCAGAAGGGCAGAGATCCGAGATCAAGGAGATAGTAGGCTTTCAGAGAGACTTGGGGCATGGCACTTTGAGGTGTGTAAGGACAGATGGGCTGTTTGGGGTTTGGCCACAAAGACAGTAATCTAATCTGCTGCAGACGAAGGCACCACGCATATGGAGTCCACACCTTAGCTCCCCCTGGCTACAGACACCAGGGATTGTTAGTAATCTGAACCCCCACTAGAAGCCCACTGTCAACACCACCATAAACACACAAGGACGTCTACAAATGAGAATGTGTGTGGGTTTGGCAACAGATGATGCTCGAGTAAGATTTATATTTGACCACAATAAAAGCCCCACATTCCACAAAGCAAGGGTTCATTGGGTGGAACCAGTCGGTTCAAAGAACTTCTGTGTATCCAAAGGGCAGCAGCTGCTGACCACAGAATCTCACGTTGAACTGGTGACCCTGAAGGTCCAGACACAGCCAGGGTGGTCTGCTAGTGCATCAAGAGGATGGATCAACATACCTGGGCTGTACAAACAACCAAAACCCATCTCATATAGACACTTTCCCGTTCCCCTCTTGCCGTCAAAAACAGGGATGCTCAAAAACAAATGGTATTACTTTACTTAAAGCACTTGTATAGTGCATTAAAGATACCTTCATAATGCATTATAATGGCTTACACTAACCATTACAATGTATTATTAAGATATCTATAATACATTAAGATGACAGCTTCACAGAACATTTATAATGCATAATAAGCATGGCTATAATGTATTATGCCTTTTAAAATAGTTCTAGTCATGTCAGTAATACTTTATGAATGCATTATAATGTATTATGAAGGTATCAATAACGTATTACGATGACTGCTTTAAGTAAAGTCTTACAAAACAAATTTCACAGCCTAAAGGTGATGATACCCAACACAACCTTTTGAGTAATGCTGCCAGGCAATCGCCAACAAAGACAAAGGGCAACTACTCTGAATCTGGATGATCGCAAAAAGTTT
Source organism: Stomatorhinus ivindoensis (assembly GCA_019775895.2). Taxonomy (NCBI): domain Eukaryota; kingdom Metazoa; phylum Chordata; class Actinopteri; order Osteoglossiformes; family Mormyridae; genus Stomatorhinus; species Stomatorhinus ivindoensis. The sequence continues at coordinate 12,763,209 of JABFEB020000104.1, forward strand.
CCCACTGCTGATCAAAGTTTTTGAAATGCAAATCTGTTGCCTAATATCAATGGGCTCCGGAACAGCATTGGCCAGTAACATTGCCTGGAAACATTGTTCATAAAGGTGCCCTGTGTATCATCAGTCTAACTGTACTTAAGGACGGATTCTCGTATTCAAAAGCTTTTTGGTTTTTAAATTTACAGCCAGATGGGCTGTTCGTTTTCATACCACACCTGTGAGAAACACAGACACTTCACACACAATCACCGCCACCACCCGACGTTTAAAAAGCATGCCACTGCACAAGCGGTACGCAGATAACAGGATAACCATCAGACCTTCAGGCTGCCGCTTTCACCTTCCAATCATTCACGCGTCATTAAATCCAGGAGTTACATAATGCAGCATGTAGAAATCCTGACCAGCATATTCTTGACCTCTTACTATTGAATTTCCATAAACAGGGCACAGCATATCAAAGCAGTAACCTGGTGGGTGAAGGGAGTCCATACAGAAACATATAAACACCCAGGAGCAGCGCGCACGCATGCTACACTTCACTGTCTCATGCACTTTGCACGGCTAGAGCTGAAGGAGAGTAGCAACCTCATATTGGATGGAAAGACGAGTGTTCTGTCCTTGTAAACCACTGACTGTTGACACCAGCAAGCCAGAGAGAGCACATGAAAGCCAATCCCCCTGAGCAGCACTGATATGCTAAAAATGGGGAGGATAGATGCAGGGCGGCCATTTGTACACGAGCCGAAGACTTTCCCAGGAGACAAAAGTTCATTCTGGGAAACGCAACTGTTCACAGCAGAAAATATGAACTGTGCTTTAAAAGCTTGGATCCAACCTTCTCTAAAGGAGGGTTTGGAACTTGAAACCATGGGGTTTAAACTTCAATCCCTGGAAAAGTCAAACTCCAGAAGCTCTCTGGTGCGCTAGCTCCTGGATTAAAGACTATCAGAGCAAGGCAGCGACACATATCTGAGCACTTAGACGTCGGCCAGTGTCAGGAGTCTCACATGGAAGGGAAGAACAATAAAGCAGATCAACCACAGATCGCAGGCAACCCTTCTTAAAATACCCATACACATTCTCCTCAGTCATAAACCAGCTAACAACAGCCACTTGAGACAGCTTCAAGCTAGCAGCCCTTACATGTCTGACACCTGGGCCGACACATATCCCTTTCCCAGGACGCGTCACTTATTGGACAAATACCCCATGGAGTACAAAAACCACCGGCAACTCCAAAGCACCCAACAGAAAATACCCAACCCCAGCTTCTCATGTGATTCATCACATGGGACTAATGTGCTCTGCATGTGAGAGTTGAGCTAACTAATCTTTGGGAAATAACACAGGACAAAGGTAAAAAACAAATTGTTCCTCATTCTGCTTGAAGTGCATGGTGTGACCATAGTGTAATTCATGTGAAAAGTCACTAAGGGGGTGCAGAAAAGAAAGAGGGAGTTGACTCTTCTTCAGTTGTTCATATACGAATGCACAGACCAACCACAAAGACTCAAATAGGATCTTCTGTGTTCTCTCGGTGAGATGGGAAATAATCCAGAAAACACCGTGTGACTACATTTCCACAAGAGTGAAAAAGTAATGTTAAAAGCCAACAACCAAATACAGCAGAACCATGGAACTCGAACGCCTCTTAACGGTGTTGAACGGGTCCGTCAAATTTTTTTTCAACTTGTGCCTTGACCGGAATCCTGGAACTCGATCGTTCCTGCAAAAGCTCGCAGGGGTGGATATGCGTCTCCCCCTCCTAGAGTCAGCGGGGTCAGCTCTCCGTCCCTCCCCCTCTGCACCCCCAGGAAGCCTTCAGCTCACCTCAGCACAGGGAAAGTGCTCATAAATTGACATTTATTTCATGCGTATTACTTTTGTATGTGTGGTTTTTTCATGTGTGCATTACTTTTATATTTATTGTTAATGTATTTTTATCGTAAGGTAGACAGGTTTGAACAGGCGATCATTTGGGGATTTAAAATGGGTTAAATTCATTTACATTATTTAATATGGGAAAATTCAACTTGGACCTTGATCAAATCCCAACTTGACCAGCCTTCTGGAGTGAATTAAGTTTGCGTTCCAAGGCACCATCAAATAAGTTCAAATGTAGAAAGTCACACGTCACTAGAGATGAGCAACAAAATGATGAAATCCGCAGAGTGATATGGTGGGTGTGCCCACTTCTGCCCACTACTTTGCATGGGTCACACCCGTCACCCTCGGGGGTTACACTGAAGGCTCAACTGAAACCTGAGGAGAAGTCATTCTGGACACTGCACGGGCTGCTGCAGCCCATCAGCGCACTCTGCAAAACAACTGCCGCGGCAATTAAATATCTGCTTCTCGAGTAACAAGAGTTGCATGTTTGATAAAATCACTACCATCCTGACATTTGCAGATCATTGCGAGGTCAGCTGATACCTCCTGCTATACGAGCAGTCTTAACGGTCAGTGTAGCTAGGTGAAAATACCCGAGCAGCAGATATACACAGGCGATCAGGAAGGGAAGACTTGTCAAAGAAATCCACATAAATCACGTATAGATTTTCAAGCCCATCAAGCGAAGAGTGGGTTAGGTGGAGCATTTGCACCAAGGTCACCATGCATGCATTAGATGTTGCTGAGGAATAACCCCTATAAAACCATCTCTAACACATGAATACACACAATATGGCCAAATATATGTGGACATCCCTATTTATTACAGGATTAGCCTAATATAGCCAAACCCATTACTGACATGAGTGTATAATTAGGCAGCTAGTCACGCAATCTCCTCCAACAAGCATTAGCAGCAGAATGGGCGGTTGTACAGGAGGGGACAATGACTTCACACCTGGCACCATCATAGGACGCCATCTTTCCAAAAAGTCAGTCCGCACATTCTTGCCCTGGTCAACCACAAAAGAAGTGATTGTGGGAGCAAGTTCAGCTGCGAAGTGATCGGCCACACAAGCTGACAGGAAGGAGCCTAATAATCAATACTCAACCTGAGTGGCAGCAGATTCCACCAGGAAGCTAATGGAGGCCAATCCCAGAGGAGGAGAAGATTGTATAGCAGCAACTGGTTGACCAACAGAATGAGATGTCAGACAAACCGGAGTCAGCATATTTCTGGCAATACAGTCGTGGGAGGTAAAATAACTTGATACACGAACCTACCAGCAACAAAAATTAACGGAGAACAAAAGGCAGCTCTTAGTCATAATGGGTCTGAGAATGGGGGAAACAAGGCTTGCAGAAGAGAAATCAAAAACATGACAAATTCAAAAGACAAGCAGCCACTTGACGGTAATTAAAAGCAGAAACACCCTGTTCTAAAAAATCTGACAAATATTAGAAAAGAAATAACATGCTATTAGAAGAAGGTCATGGGATGATTGTCCGAAGGTAGGGAGTGTGCAGCCCTTACCAACTGGATAGACGCCTAAAATATGATGAGTGTACTTTGGTGAGGCAAACGCCGTGATGCACAGCAAACATTAATGAGCTCCCATGCCATTCAGTCAAGTCTGAACAAACCGATACAACACAGAAACAATCAAATATTCAAAGCAGGTTTGAAAGCTACTGAAGTTCTGAATATGTATGAGACTCTAAAAACTTGCAGAAAGTAACGTTTTTTTTTCCATGAATACCCTTTAGACTGTCTTTCGAGTTTCAGGGGGTTGGAAATTCCTTCGTACTTGGAGTCAGCAACCATAGTCAAATGTGGTGAGGATTCAGTGGAGAGCAAACCCATAAGCTGGCTTAGACAGCTCTTAGATATTATATATCTGTTGTTAGTCAGACAAAAGCAAATTGCTTGTTAGAGTAAAGCCACGTCCCATTACTGATCACATTAATAACGGGTAAGGCTTGCTGCTCAATGACCGCTCTGATTTTCTGCCACCCTCCATGATGCATCCTGCTGACAGAAGACTTCAGCCATCTGGGGGATGAGGAAGAAGCCTCCAGTGAAGCCTGTGAGGGTCAGGTGTGGAATAACAGGAGCCGAAGCATTACACACTTCTAAAGGCCGTTGGACTCCATGCATAGCGCCTTTTATTATTTTTTTTATTCTGTAACTGTTGAACTGTGCAACTGAAAATACCCCTTCAGAGCTCACGGCTTTAATGCGGAGAGAAGCACTGTATGAAGTAAACTAGGCACCTCACAGCACTACATCACACACAAGTGTGCCACTCCAACCCACAGCTGCCCGACAGCCAGGCCAACTGTTCCAGAGGGTTTCGTCTCCATTTTAGCTTGGCTACAGATGAAGTGATAGAACTGGGGTTCAGGTACCTAAAATTAAACATCATCCTGTGGAGAAAAACAAAGGCGAAACACACTGCTCTCCCCGCGTGAGCGCTAGGTTTCCTTCCTCACCCAGTCGCTCTTTCATTGTGCTGGTTTCATTAATCACAAGGGCAGACAATGGGGGCTTTCAAACTTGTCAAGGCCTGCAACACCACCAATCCAAAGCTGTGCCCCAAGTCAAACTGTCTGGTCCCAAAAAACCCTTCTAAAGTGTGGCCCTATCATTAACCCCTATAAACATCGAAGATTTAACATCTTACACTTGCTGATTAGTGCATACTTTTCTATGCTAGTCAGTCTTTTTTGGAGACTGGGTGAACTAATATGTTTTGCCTACAAATGGACCTGCTGCCGTTAGATAAAAGATAAAGATAGATAGATTAAAAAAAAAGATAAAATTAGCTTGCTTGGTCTTTTACAAACATGTACATCACCAATGAGCTGTAACATCTGCATCTCATCACAAGACAGTGTGTCTCAACATAAACTAGTCATAAAGATAACGTGCAGAAGATATCCGTTACAACAGAATTTAGCTGTAAAACATGGTTTATTGGGTAAATATCTATAAAACTACTTCCACACTGAAGAATAACAGCTCTTAAAGTTCTGGCTTATTTTCTGACATGACTGTTTGCCTTCGAGGAGTTTCCACAAGACCCAGTGGGACCCAATCGCTGCCGTTGCTTGTGCGTGATAAAAACGTCAAGGCTGAAGTCTGCCGCAGTGCAGCGTGTTTTACAGCAGTCCTCCAGACACGCGGTGGGAGGAACAGGAGCAAAATGTGTCTTGCAGCAGCAGACATCCCCCACTTTCATGCCCTAGGCCCAGGATGGGATGGAATCAATCACAGGCCCAAAACATGTGTATGGCCACACATGGCATTAGCTAAATGGCGTGTGTAGGGTGTGTGTACATACTGCTCATAAACATTAAGGATCTTGTTACTCCTGGCGATTTCTCCCTCTCTGGTCCTAACTTGCACAACTTAGTCATAAGTCTCTCACCCAGTGTGGAGGCCACATCTTCCATCGACTCATTCTCAACTGACCAAACAAGGATCGGCTAATCGGCACGAGTTTCAGGGGTTATTTAATGCCATGTCCAGCTAGACCAAAGCTAAAAACATCTCATTAAAATGTAAAACTGTCTAGAGAAACATTAGGTGTGACAAACACTCCCTGGCTACAGGATTAAAGCTGCAAACAGATCTACATCTCAGTATTAAGGCAGTAGTTACTCCACCAAAAACATCAGCAAATAATTATACAGTCAAAGGAGTAGGTGGCTTCCTGCAGGAGTAAGGAGGAGAGCGAATGGGAAATTCAATAATGCTTGTGCTATACAATGTCTGTCACGGTGTACAGATAAGTGCACCTTTGAGTAAGGCCTCAACGCGTGTATACACAGCCCTAACAAGAATATTCCAGAATTTTCTGATGTAGGAACAACCAGAATGAGCCAGCGGGTATTTCCCGTTGTGTTTTAAACATGAAGCAATTTACAATCCAAAAAGTAAATGCTAGAAAAATTAAATTCTGATATATGGCACCAATCTGAGGTTCAGACTCAATCATCTCAGCTCTCCTTAGCATTTCAGTGGAAGTGACAGAGCGGATAAATTCCAACAACTGGAAAGACGTCCCCAGAAGGGATTAAAACTTGAGTGAGCTGCCAAAATCTCTAGCATAATTAAAATGAAGGACCCCGCAGACACAAAGAATACCCTTAATTCTGACAAGTGACATTAATTTGGATTGTACTAGAAATACTGTCGTCAAATTCATTTATCCAGCCCCCATTGAATAAAGCCTTCATTTGTTGTGTAGCTAATTTGTATTTCTCAAACTACAGACAAGAAGTAGGAGGGGGTGGATTTCAGAAATAAACCAGAGGAATCCAATAAAGCTAACAAGGCTAACGGAGCTAACACACAAGGAGGCCGGCAAAGCCAGGCACGCCATACGGGGAGCTCCCCGGGGGGGGGGACAAGGGAAGCACTTCAGCTGCCCTCCCCAGTGCCACAGCTTGTGGAGAAGGAGAAAACACCCAAGACAAGGAGAAGTCTAACAATCTTGGGGTGTGATCCTAGGGGCCAATCTACATGGGACAGACATGCGTAACATACATAAGTCAGCTTGTTGTGAGGGGATGATGCTGGTCTGGGTCCAAAATGGGAAAGCAGTCTGCAGGGTGGTAGTCTACAAACACATATACCCGTAAACACAAAAAAGCAGAATGAAGTGAAGAGGCAGAAAGGCTACAGAAAACTGTGAAGCATGGAGATGTGATGCATGGAGATGTGATACGCGCAGATGCAAATCAGACACTGCTTCCAAACAAATAAAGCGACAGAATGCTGTCTGTGTGCACAGCAGATGCTTCCAAATGAGGAGTGCTGCTCCCTGACAGGCACAGAGCGACAGTGTTTTTCTGCGAGACGCCCTTAAAATGAGGTTCTGGATATTACAGTTCATGGAAGTCCACAGACAGACATCGCTGTACGCAATGAAACAATTTACTGCCAAAAAAGCAATGTCTTGGTACTCATAGGTGACCAAAAACACAGCTTTGGTATTCTCTGTGCATGTAAGAAATCCACCCTCCTCTTAAATACAACATCCAAGCTCTTCAAAAGCATCTCATTGTTTTAGAAAGGGCGGCGCTACCATCACATTTTGAGGAATCCACTCCAAGTCAATTAGCACTTCATGTAAATCATTTTCAGGGGGATTATGGGTAACATCCTTGGATCTTCTGAGCTTCAGCTGCTCAGCCGACTGGCATGCAGATGCACCTTCGGGCATTTGTTTACTCACCAGAACATGGCCAAAGGACGTCTGCGGCCCCATATCCCTGCCTCTGCCTCTTTCACACCACCAGTTTTGTTTTTTCAGAGCTAATATCACAATGGAGCTTCAGTGGAGATATGGCATCAAAAATTGTGCAAATGGGGCCAGATAACTCCCACACGCACGGAGGTGCAGATACCAGAAAGGTCTTCACCTTCACAGGGAGCGATAATCTGTTAACATGACGGAGAGCAATGGCGCCCTCCTCTTTGCCTTCCAACAGCCATCCAGTCACTGAGCAGAGACCTATCTTCATCCTAGCATCCTACAACTCCCCTGCCCTCCTAATTATTGACAACATTCAGTCAGAGTTTTCGGATGCTCAGCCAATGCCAGTGGAAAAGCAATCGGAAAACCAACCAGCAATCGGAAAACCAACAAGTACCCTATATACACCTGACACAGCTGTTGTAGTCCTTAACAAAAATTCCTGCTGAAGTACATGAGTGCTGGTTGTGGAACATATAATTACATTGTCTTATTAACAGACACAGAAAACATTACCAGACGGGACTATCTGTCCAATCAGACACAGAAGACATTACCAGATGGGACTATCTGTCCAATCTGATTCATCCGGAAAAAACTACATTTTCACATAAAATGTGCTGCAAAGACAGAAACACAGTTTCACTAAATAACAGCCAAGATTGACACTATTGTTGCTTGCACAGATACTTTAGTTTGTATAAATAAGCTATTTTATTCCTATAGTTGGTATAAAGGGTTACCCCCAAAACTCCCCACTATCATTTTAGCCTGGTCCACCACCCCACATCAGCACTCACCTCCCGCATCTCCTGGGCGATGGTTGCCAGGCGCTCGTTCTCGGACTGGGTGTTGGTCAGGACGTTCCTCATTAGCCTCAGCTCGGTCTGCAGCTCCAGGACTCTCTGCTCGTAGTACGCCTCCTTGGAGGCAGACTCCTGGATCAGGGACTCTTCCCGACTCTCCCCATCAGCAGCCACCTTCTTATGGTTGGAGTGAGCTTGACCGAAGGCCTGGGGGGGGGGGGGCAAAGAGACCCCTGCTAAAAACCTAAGCTGGACCCGATTCAGCAAACCAAAAAAAACCTGTGACTGCAAATGTATGAGCAAACAGATATGGGTGTTTTGAACTGGTTCACACCAAAATAACCAACAAGATTCTAGTATAAATCAACAATAATTTTAAGTGCTGGAACAGTTTTGCCAACGATATCCTTTATTTAACGAGTTATTGTAAGTAAAACACCAGAGGGGGGAGACTTTTCCGAAAACCGAAAACATAAAACACTTTAATACAATATTAACATTCTGCTGTGTTGAAGACTTTTGAAAAGGCTTTTAAGGACAGTCAAGCATCAGAGGTCAAATCATTAAAGAAACCTGCATTCATCCATTAAGGAAACCCACATTCATCCATCCATTAAGGAAACCCACATTCATCCATTAAGGAAACCCACATTCATCCATTAAGGAAACCCACATTCATCCATTAAGGAAACCCACATTCATCATCAGAGAGATGGGCCCCGCACAGACAGCAAACAAACCTGGCACATGAGCTCTCAGCACGCACTGACTGGGGAATCGACTAGAACTGGTGTAAAAGCACCAATCACCCCTGTAGAGAGAAACATCCTGGGAAAACTAAAGCCAGACAAAGGGCCCATCTGCTTACTGTGTCATTCATCCCAAGGGAGTAATCGCAGATTTAAATACGTCACCTAAAAATTCATTTCAGATTAATCTGGAATTTATTTCAACATGCAGCCATTGGTAAATATTAATATTACTATCAACTCAATCCCCCTAACAGACAGATAAATCACATTCCTAAACCAGGAATATGGTTTAGATTTAAGATCTACACATGACTATTTTTCTGCTCTACATTCAAGTCAAAACCTCTTTTCTCAAACAGGGACTGAACAAAGGCGTGACACTCCAAACAATGTCTTTTAGTAAAATGTACCTTGTACATCTCGATTATGTACTGAAGTCATGCCACATGACTGATATCGATATTCCTCAATTGACCACAGCAACAGAAAAGGATAAAAATTGGCTTCAAGATGTTTTGTGAATTAGGCTAAATTCATATGAATTCCCATCAAAGTCATTATGTAAATCTCCGATTAGGGAAAAAGCTGCACATGCAAGCCTTTGTTTATTTCGGAACGCTTTACATTAAGTGCACTTTCATAATGCATTCATAGAACATTCAGTGCACCTTCAATAATGCATTCATAGAACATTCATAAGCAGCATGCAAGTACACCTTAACATCCGAACATCCCTTAACAGCTTTAATATACATTAATAAAAAACATTACATGATTATACAATTTTAATGTTTGTTAATATTATAAAATGTTTGTTATTACGATGTAAAGGTATACATGCATAAATGCATGATGTTTATGAATGATTTCTGAATACTTAATGAAGACATTATGAAGCCGTACTGAACGTTTTATGAATTCCATATAAAAGCATAATGAAGGCGCAGTTAATGTAAAGTGTTACCGTTTATTTGAAGTTTTTTCTGAAGTATTTATTTTGATTTGGGATTTTTTTAAAACAGTATTTTATTCAATTTCAATTGCATTGTTAAGAAGACGACATTTTGCAGTCTGGAAAGGAATATTTTTGAATAAATCTGTCTGCAGCTCATTCTATTAAAAATCGTGAGAAAATCGTATCGTGAATCGAATCGTGAGTCGAGTGTGTCATTACATCCCTGCTACTGACTAAAGTGCGTGGATCGTTAGGATTTTAAGTGCTGAAGATTACAGAGATTAGCCAGGGTATAAAAAAATAATTATACACACACACACACACACACACAGGTATGTGTGAGAGAACCTGGCACGCCTCGCTTGGATGCACAGCAAAGTCAGCGCAAGAAGAAGTGGAGGAGGGAGGGGGGGCATGTTGCTTTGCAAATAATAGTGACATGAAACAACTTACATGACAAGAAACCAACTTTCATAACTTAGAGACAGCACTGAGAAAAATCATACCAGACAAAAACATAATTATCCATGAACAACAGAAGAACATAATTCTGAAATTCTATATAGTTCTCATGGGCGACACACGACCAACGGTCAGGCAACCCCCCCAAACCCAATCATTCAGGCAGTCAAATATAAATTACTTCTTGACATTCACAAATTCCTTGAAAGGAACAGGAACCAGGGTCCATAAGGTGGAGCAAAAGGATGCATCTCTGAAGGAGCAGAACTTGGATTACAGGGCAAAGCAGGGCTTTGGGTGACTGGTGCTGAAGAAAGGATGTGGGAGGAGTCAGAGGTCACGGTCATCGGGCGCTACATCACGGGAGACGGAAACCGGCATCCCCAGAGACGCCCTGGCAGACAGCCATACTGGTCACTGCCCTGCCAGACTGGGAGAGCCCCGGACACTGTATGCATACTGCAGTGCACATACGGCCAGGTCTGCTCTCCACGTACTGTAGTGTCAACCCAAAAACCCAAGGACTGGTTAAAGCGTGAGGGAGGGAGGAATAATTTAAAAACCACAGCAAAAGCAAAACAGACAATTAGGGGTAGGAATCGGTAGTGTCGATCGATATTTTATCAATATACATTTGCTGATTTTTAAAAAGAGCATTTTAGGTGTATATTTAAAGTAAAGACAAGGGCTGAAATGGTGCACATATTTTTTGTGTGCCTTTTGGTTACAGCATTTTCAGTTTTAAACGCACAATGCAAAGAATGAATACATTTCTTGACATGGGTGAAACCTAAATTCATCAATAGGTCTTCAACATGGAAAACATGTTAATAGTGGTTTTGAATTGGTTACAGCTAGTGCTAGAGCTCAAAGACCCTCCCTCACCACTTAAATCAGTAGTCTCAGAAACTCAGAAAGTCCCAATAAATCCAGGGACAGAGTATTTCACAAGGCTATCTGACGCTCTGTTAGACCAAACTCAGATAATTTTCTGGAAACACACCCAACATGCTAACTCATTTTAGACTAAATCATCAAAGTGTGTGTTTTTGCCAGGAAATTCAGACCAGGCTAAAAAAGAAATAACTAATGATAGATTACACAACATGATTTTAGTCTTAATTTTCCAATTGTCAACAAAAGCCCCAGATTGGCGGCAAATCAGTGTTTGCTGGGCACTAGCACATAGGCACTCGATCGCTATTTGTTTGAAGACGAGACCGGACAGATTCGCTGATGGGTTGCAGATGCCAGTCAGATATCTAGCAGGCTAAATATCTGGGCCTGTCGGCAACTTCACATCCTGCAGTGTGAAGTGCCGCAGCTGGCAGAGTGATGTGACCAGCTACAGCCAAGTAATGTGCAAGACACAAGGTGAGGTGAAAGCTGAGGGATGCTACATGGTGAAAATAGTTCAGTTTATTTAGAAGCAGTTTTTAGTGTTCAGGGAAGAAGTATAGAGATATTCAACAAAAGATCACATTTACAATTATTTGTGGCTTTGAATTGAGATGTAGGGAGTGAGTGCAGGAAAGCTCACATTTAAACTGATGTTTTGAAATCGCTATTTTAACTCTCAAGGTGATATTGAAATCACCACCTTGAAGAACTATGATTTCTAACCAAATCAGTTATGCACCATCCCCAGAGACAATAGTTTAAGAAAATGCGCTGTATGCATTTCATTTGAAGTAGTGAGGACACCAAGCTCATTAAATAAAGTCTGTCATCTTACATTTTAAAGGTAAAGGGTCTACTTGAACTATTAATCAGCTTGCGGAGATATTCAATAATATTCAATATTCAATCACCCACAAAACAGAAATCATCAACTCCAGTGCTCTTACTGAAACTTACAGTTTGACCTCAGGGAGGAAAAAATGCTTCAAAAAACTTATTTCTGTAGACATAAGAAGATGCTGGAGTGTTTACATGCCAGACAAAACAATCAACATCCTTCCCAAGAAAGATTCCTCTGTTTGATGCTATTTGCTTATCAAATTAATACACACCTTCAGATTATTAATTAATTTAATTAATAATTAAAGCTATTTTGATTAGGTTATTAAAGACTTCAGTTGATACAATCTTTGGAAGATGAACCCACCAACGAAGGCTGATTAGAACTAAGGGCAGTTAATCTGGACCACACTAGAAGATCATCTATTAGTCATGAGCTGGATGATCCCAACTATGCTCATATTTCTTCACAAACACCCCCCCCTATCCCTTAAGCTATAAAAAACAAAAACAAAACCTTGTTACATTACTCGATGTAATCAAATCCAGTACTGGAACAGTGTTTAATTTTTTAAAAATAGTGGCCATTACTTTTGGCAGCAAAAATAACGAATTATTAGCATTATTATAAAAACATTTATATACTTCATGAAAGTGAAATCAGCACTGCCTGGTAATCAAGGTCACCAAACCTGCCAGTCAGCATGCAAGTTGGGATGAAGCTTTGCAGGCAAATTAGGCTCCTTCGTTTAGTATTAATAAGTCTGTCAGCAACTGGTTCCACTCGTTTGCAAATCTGAGGTTTTACTGATGTAGAGCCTTGTCCCAAATCAGCCTTTCTGCACCATCGGCAGCTGTGGATGCAGGAATAGAGAACATACAGCGGGATCTACTCTAAGATAATAAGCCTTTTCATGACTCAGTTGGGATTCAGCGGTTTCAGAAAATGGATGGATGGATGTGGCCCCCGCATACATGAGCCATTCCAAGTCCAGGGAGCGAAACAGCAGGAAGTTCCCCGGATTTCCTTCCTTGACACAATTCTAAGCAGCAGTGCAAAGCCACACGCTCTTCTGGTTTTAGCTGCCGCACATTTACTTAACGGACACCCTTATCCCAGCAACCAGCAACGTTGGTCCCCAGCCCGAGAGCTTGGATTTACATGGCAGAAGCTGCACTGAAGCAGCAGGTACTGCAGGATGCGACGAGGAGAGGAGGAAGCGGGCAGGAGAATCGCTTCACCCACATAAGGATGATTCACTGCACACTTTCCTGGTGATGATTCTCATAATGTACAAGAGGATTTGCTTATTTCTGCAGGAATGAAAGCCAAACAGCAGCGGCCACTTTCCTTGTCAGACCCTTGCACTTCATTGACCATTTTTCCAGCATTGCTGTGAAAGTCATCCATGCAGTGTCACTGTCGTATCAAGTTTCAGATGAAAAACACCGAGGGGCACAGAGATCTTATGGCACTGAGACTAAAATCTGGGGTCCGCCGTTATCTGCCGGGACTCACTGCATAATTCTCCATGCTGTTCTCCACCTGGACTTTAGATATCTAGGCTATCTGGCGTGAGAGATGTTCCTGTGAGATCTCACTGGTTCAAACACCATTTTTATGGTTACCATGCCGATTAAACTGGCAAGAGCAGAGCAGTGGCAGATGGCGTCAAACAAGCCCACCCCCCACAAGAAAGGGGGGCGTGATCATACATTCTTGACCCCATGCATCATAGAAAAACAGGCCTCCTTTGTGTAATTTACACAGCTGACTCAAAGGAGACACTTCCTGTTTTTGCAACAAGGAAGTCATGATTTGGGCAGCTGAACGGCCCGGACAGGAACAGTGAACCTATGGGCCATTATGCCTTTTATAATCATGTAAAAATAAACTGGACTTTAAAAGGTCTTTAAGGTCCAAGTCCAAAAGCCATAATTTCTCCATCATATATGACCAGATGAAAGAATCTTTCCGCCTCTACATGCTAACAAATCAGTAGCTTGGGTCTAAAGGGATCCAGTTAAGCTGAACCACCAAATTTCTGATGTTACAAATTATGCACCAAAAGAGAAGTTACAGGTCATGTCGCCTTTAAACACAGTGATATTAATTATTTGGCATAAGCAGAACTTAATACACGTTCAGCTCATGCCGTTTTCTCTACACTTGCACAAAACCCCTTTCAACTCAGAAAAGCCTCCATCAGGCACAAAAAATGCAATTAAAACCACTGGTTAAAAGATATTTAATGAATCAGCACCCCTCCTTATAAAGACCTAAATCTACTGAGAGGGAGACTACTTATAAAGACCTAAATCTACTGAGAGGGAGACTACCCCGGGTAGAGGAGACCAAATCTGCCAAAAAATATGACTGCCATGCCCACTGCCCTGCATGCCTTAGGAAATCAAGAAATAGGGAAATAATGTTGTGCTGTGACGGCTGTAAAGGCACATAAAGGGACCAGTTATATCAGTCTGAGCGGGAACATCCAGCACTCGGTGCTGCTGATAATCCAAGGCGGCGTAGCCCTGAGACAATGTGCTGATCAGGGCTGGGGGCTCCTTCAGCATCTTTAAATACATCAGTTTAACTAATGTAGCCGACGTTCCCGTGAAAACAAGAGGCCTGGCGGCAGCCTACTCGCCCCCCCCCATCTTTGGCACCCCAGGAAGGTCCTGCCCCCCTGCACTGCCCACCCTAAGCGAGCAAGCAGTGCCCTGCTGGGACTTTTCCTCTGGGACGGATGGGGTCAATTGGACAGGCGCATTTATTATTTCACATAGAGGGATCCCCTCTGAAAGATCATTCCATACTTCAAAGGGTCTTATACATAATATGCACTGGTACCTCTGAATATCTGATGGTACTGAATAGGGGTGGGCTGGTACGCCTTACATCCCGGTTCGGTACGTACCTTGACTTGATGTCACGGTTCGGTACGTTTTCGGTACAGTATAAAA